>WBMV01003229.1:4558129-4610431 GCA_013396655.1 Campylorhamphus procurvoides | reverse complement strand
GTGGGAGTGCTCCTTCCCGCGGGCTCCCGGGATGCGGGTGCTCCTTGCTGCGGGATCAGTGGGCTCCCGGGATGCGGGTGCTCCTTCCCATGGGATCAGTGGACTCCCGGGATGTGGGCGCTCCTTCCCGCGGGATGCGGGTGCTCCTTGTTGCGGGATCGGCGGGCCCCCGGGATGCGGCTGTTCCCGCGGGATCGGCTCGCTCCCGGGATGCGGGCGGTCCTCCCCGCGGCGCGGGATGCGGTGCTGGCGGGAGCCCCCGTGTCCCCAGCCCCGTGTGACCGCGGTGACACCGGCCCCGCGCTGTGACCGCGGTGACACCGCCGCCCCCCCGCTGCCGCTGCATGCTGTATCGCTGGGAGGGGAAAAGAAAGGTAAACAAGCGCGGCGAGAGCCCCGCGGTCCGGCCACGGGCGCGTTTCGGGGGAATGACGGTGCATCTCGCCCCCCGGAGCAGGGTGCGCAGCCAACAGGTTTGCCTTCGCCTCTTCCAGCCCGGGACTGGAGCGTGGCCCTCCTGACAGAGGCTGGAGGTGTCCCCGGTGCTTTGTCAGGACGCGTCTTGCTGCTGTCGGTACACTTCCTGCCTTGAATTTGCTGCCTTTAGATCGCTATGGAAGTCAGTCGGGTTGCTAGCGAGGTCCTGGGTAGAGGTCTGTGCTTTTCACCAGGTTTTGGCACCCAGGTGGTACTGCACTAGTTAAATTATGGAGGGTGACTTTTAAAGATGTGTGCGGTTGATGTACAGTCTTGGTAAGAGTTGAAGGACAGATGTGTGTGGTTGGTTTTGTTGTTTGTTTGGGTTTTTTTGCCGGTAAGTAAACTGAATAAAGTATTGAAGAACATCTACTAGGGAAAAAACCTGTATTGGGCAGAGGATGGTTGGTGACAAAAGTGACCTATTTTCAGATTGGATATTTTTATTGATAAGGGATACTAGTGTACTTGTGGAAGAGGCACTTTTACATGGGATATGTGTATCTAAAAAGTTTGGGGTTTTTACTGATACATAGAGAGTTTCTTATTTACCATCTTGCTTCCAAGAGCTTGTTAAGATTAGATGGGCAAAAAATTGGTACCATTGCAGTTACTGGAGCAGCTGAAGCGTATTGTGTGATTTTCAGCCATCCAGCATGAATGAATTGCATGCAAATGTGCTTACGCCTGCCCTCTGTAGTGCAGTCACTACTTAGTCATATTGGCTGCTTTTTTGGAGTTGTTTATTATGGATATATTTAGGTCTTCAGGCTCTGGGGAAGGACCACTTTAATGGATCTCAGCAAACCGAAGTCTACATAGAAGTGTTTACAAGCAAATGTTTCTTATTGTAGAATTAAGCATTTCTTTCAAAGCATGCACCATTAGGAACTGGTTTAAGGAATGGTGGGGTTTTTTTGACAGCTATGTCACAGAAAGTGGGAAATTGCCTGTTGGTTATTTTTGTGCGATTGCTGATTCTTAGAAAGAAGGAATCTGAAACAAATAAGAACTAGCAGTCGTTGCTACACAATGCATCAAATTTTACATTGTGAAACGTCAAAATGTTAACTTAAATAGACTAATAGCTGCCCCTTTTATGTGTGCAAACATCCAGATTTGAGGACTTAATAATAAAAGCTAAGGGGGACAAAGTCCATTCTTGTCTCCTATTTTTCCTGAATATTCTAAGTGACCAGAAAAGTGGTAGGATGATGGCATGATTTTTCAAGTAGCTGGGAAAAGAAGCTAACCTGAATGCTTGAGCTCTGCCTGATAGTCAAGGTATCATCTAAGACAGCGTGTTCATCTGCCTCTTTCAAAAGAATCTTTGTGATCCACACTTGAGGCTTTCATGAAAAAGAAATAGGGAAAAGGGAAAATTACATCTTAAGTGGACTTTGTGTTTTATGGTTTTTGTTTTTCATTTTACACAACTGAGAAGCGGGAAAGTGCAGTTTGAGTTCTGGACCCTGTACTGCTGTTGCTGCTGTTCCTTGGATCATTTTTCCATGAGAACTGATATTCCCATGTGGTGTGGGTGGTTGCAGTGTAATAAAGAGTCTGCTTTCTGATTATTTTAAACAAATAACATGCTAAGAGTGTGCATGTTAATATGCTACTGCAGATATTCTTCTGCTTGAAGTAGTCATCTTCCCTGTGCACTGTTCTGACCAACCTGGTCTCTTCTAATTTGCTGCCTTCAATATCATATTTGAATAATTCTTTTGCAGTCTACACCTTCCATTTATCATTGTCCTTTTTATCCCATTAACAATGCTAATGCCAAAGTAGCACCTTTGTCTTGCTTAGCCTGCCTTACTTTCAAGGGCACAATATCCTGGTGCAGCTAGCTTTTTTTTCCTCACAGTGTGTGTCTCCTGAAATAATGCAGTTCTTTTCTTGGATATCCTTTGCTTTCAAAATTTCATTGAAATGCTGTAGCTGTAAAACTGCTTGATGAACCTCTGTCCATTCCTACATAACAGTCCTTTCTAATCATGTCTTAAAATAAGAAAGCTATGAAACATGTTTCAGGTCAGGGAAAGGCAGATAGCACTGAACTGCAGTTGATGATAAATAATGTTAAATTGCATAAGCTCTTAACTTTAGTAACCTGTGAGATTCTGCACATCTTCTGTGTCACACTGTTCTCAAGCACTGAACTATAATGCTACAGCTGCTGTAATAATGTAAAGTAGCTGTTGTTCTAATACACATAACAGTATTATGTAAGAGCTTAAGAGGATTTGAAAAAACTGTATTTTCCTTTACAATTCTAGGATAACTCACCCTGGCAGAATTCTAGTACACATAAGTTGATTGAGTCACCAATGTTAAGAACTTAATGTGAAAATACTACACTTGTGAAATATAAACCTGAGCATGTTCACTTTCTGAAAAGCTGAGTCTCTCTGTGTTACAGTAATCTACAATAGTGCTGGGACTCAAATGTTGCACTGAATTTGACAGATTGGTTTTTACTCTTCCTTTATGGATCATTGTGTTTTTTTTCTGCAGCAATCTCCTATCTGAAGATTGCTGGAAACTGGTCTTTAGCTAACTTTACCTGGGACATGATAGCGTAGACTTTTATAGTCTTAGTTCATGTTGAAGCATGGTGAATTTCAGGTGTCTGTCAGTTCCTAACTAATTTAGGACGCTATAAAAGAGAATAAAGTCTTGAAAGTGAGTAACTGTAGGTTGGGGACAGTCTATTTCTTAAGGTTTAAGTAGTTTGTATCCTAGATGGAAAATGTCAGTCTCACTGAGGCAACTTAAATCAATTTAGCACTTGAAATTTATTGTACCAGATGAATTGCTAAAGAAATGAAGCTGACATTTGACCTTGAAGATGTTCCTAAGAAATTTTATAGCAATTATTATTACTTGTAATAGGTATTACAGTATGTACATATATTTTCATCTGAATAGTCATGTTTGAGATGGAGTTTGATGCTTTCACCTCTCTGGGTACAGAATAGAAATCAGGTCTGTGGTTCTGAATTTGCACAGCAAAGATGTAGGTGTTAAAACAGTGGTAATGCTGAAATGTTACGCCACACTGAAACATTCATTGATTACTGGCAGAATGTTTAGAGTTCCTGTTAGTGATCTTGGCTGCACTGCCTGGCATGACAAAATTATGTGGTAATATTAATAAATAGACATTTGAAAAAGGTGAAACAATTCTGCGGATTCATGAATATGGAGCAGAAGCTTCTGAAAGAGTCCTCATTGGTGGAGTAGAAGTCTGAGTTGTCTGTTTTCTGCAGAGTTCCTCCAATAAGTTTCCTGGAAATAAAGATTTAGTGTCCTATCTAAAAGATAGTGGTACCATCATGAATCACAATAATGTGACTTCTGTCTGACATGCAAAGTATTTGTTCATCAGTTTTGTGTTCCCAGTTATTTTGGGCAAAGAAAAAAGGAAAATGTGATGGTATTTAGAGTATCAAAGTCTTCAAGAATTTACTTGGATACTTCTTATCAAGTTTGGAAAAGCATAATTTTGGGCTAGGGAGTCCAGGTGGAATGAGGTGTATCTGTTGCTTGTACAATGGTTGGCTGAAACACCAGACCTTGATTGGGTAGGTTTATGAATGTTTGTAACTGACATATCCATGCTAATTTTCTGTAGTAGGGGAGAGTTTTTTCTGGTAGTGGGAACTGCATAACATCATAATTTCAATTGAAACTAATTTTTTTTAATATTGTGACATCACAGGATCTGAACAAAATTTTATAACTGATTTACCGATATAAAAAGAATTTACTAGCAGATATCACAAAACTTAGAACTAATCCTTTTAAAAGATGTTATTACTGTTATGCAGAAGATAATTTATGAGACATGGATATGTGGGAAAATTTTGTATTTTTCTTATTCTGTACAACAATATTTTAGGAGCAACTTTAGAGCTTGAGTGCTGTATTGCTGAGCATCTGGTTTGTGAACAAGTCTATAGTATTTTATTTTTTTTTTACCTACATACTGGACTTGGAGAGTAAGCATAAGAGGAAAACAGAGAAAACATGAAATTAATTGCTTTTGGAGTTGTGACTGCTGTGAGGACCTTTAGCAGTGTAAAGCTATTGCTGAGTTCTTAAATCCATAGTGCAGACTGTGTTTGTCTTGTGTAATACCTCCTCTTAGAAATGGAAAGTACCTTGTCAACTGTAGTGATTATCAGCACAGTTGTGAAAGTATCTTGGGCTTTTGACATATTTCACAATTTCCGTGTCAGTGACTACTGGTGAGGGGTTTGCTGGTGGATCGTAGTTTGATCACTCTTAGCACATCTGTCCTCTTACCAGCTTTGGTGTCTGCTCTGTAGTCAGGATTTTGCTGTTACTAGTACTCTCTCACTGTTGCTTTGCAGTATGTGCAGACTTAATGTGGTCTGTATTTTTTTTTCTCAGTCTACTCATCTGCTTGTGAAAGAAAAAGGAAATAGACATTCTTGACTTTTAAAGTTGAGGCCTTAAAGGACAAATTCAGATCCATCTTTTTTTCACTTGTCTGTACTGAAGATGATTCTCGCAAAGATACCAGCTGTGTGGTGAGGTTTCTACAACACAGGTCTCAAATTTTAGTTTGCTCTTTGCTAGTGTTCTGCAGACCACTAACCACAACTTTGGAAACTCATGTGAAAGAGGAAAGCTTGAAATTTCTGTGCTTCATATGACCACCCTAATCTTCAAGAAAATAGATAGTACACAGCAATCTGTAGGTCTAAAAGTTTGGAAATTCTTTGTCTAAGAAATAAACGTGTTCTTTAATTGATAGTATCCTGAATGGTACATTGTGTTTTTAAAGTTTCCTTATGTGTTGAAGCTGCCTCAAAGTGTCTTGCTCTTAGAACTCCGGTCATTCAGGCTCTCATCATTTTCTGTTACAAAATAATATTAGTAACTTTTCGTTCTTCTCAGATCTATAACACTACCCATCTTCCCTGCTCCCGCCCCCACAACGTTTAGTTGGTCACTGAGCAATGTTTTACTAAGTTTATTGATCTGCCAAATATTTCTGCTGCTGACTGTTCACTGAATAAGGGACCCTAGAGTTGAAGAATTCTTGTTAGCATTTGCTTTTACTTCTGGATAGTAAGAAGAGTTAAGGCTAGGCATCAGTAGCTCTAATGCCTGCAATGCATTCTAAAGTAATGAAACACTAACACTTCACTACAGACTTCCCAAACGTTTAATGGCAAAACTTCATCAGCAGTTGGCAGATTTTTAGATTTGGAACATAACGCTTCTTCATAACTCGTCATCATGATCATCATTTTAGGTGTAGCCATGCTGAATGTTAGAGAGGTTTCCTTATACATCTTGACACTTCAGTAATACAGTATGAGCTGGATGCTGACATTGACAATAAGGCCCAATAGGAAAATAAAAGAAGTGCATGTACACCTTGGGAAAAAATCTACTGTTTTATTGTGGAACTTGCTGGGAGCAGAAGGTTTTATGGGGTTGTCATTGGTGAAAGGGAAGATCCGTGTGTATGCTGTGGTGCAGTCATGCAAAGTGGAAAATAAAGCTCTAGAGGGCATTGTATATAAGGGCTGAGTTGTAACACAGCTGACCCTATGAATTGTGTCTTACTCCCCTGCCCAAAAAATGCTGCATTTCCAAAGTGTTTGGCTCTAGGGCAGGTATAGATTGCCCTTTTCTCTTGAGTACGTTTCAATGGTAGTTGTGAAGGCTGAGGTCGCAGGAAGGTGAAAGAGGAAGGACTGCGGGACTGTGATACCTCTGTATGGAAACAGGAAGAATACAGGTTCTTGGGATCTTAAGTCCCATATTGAGTCTTGAATATTCAAGAAATATTGGGTAGTAGGAGCTTACAAAGTAGCTCTGGAGGAGTTGAGTCATGACAAGTTTTCAGAGCACGTGGTTTGCATGGAGTGTGCATGTTTTTCACTCTTCACTCTTGCAGTGCCGTGTACCTGTTTCCAGCATCTTGGCTCTCCCTTATGTAAAGGAAAGGTGATCAAAAACCCTCGTAGTGGGGGGGAAACAGATGACAGTGTAACAACAGCAGTGAAAAAAAGCAGTAAAGGTGTAACATTGTCACTTGTGAGTAGTTGCTCATTTAGTAACAAAGATTGTTTTTAAAGGCTCGTGACTTAGCCTGTGATGATATCTTACAGTAGGATGACAGATAAAAATTGATAGGAAATACTGGAAAATTGTGAAAACTTATACTTGCAGTTTGTGTACTAAGTTGGTATATCCTCCAGTTTGTTCTCATATTCTAATGATTTGTATAAATTGCTTTCAAAGTAGAAAAAATTGCTTTTGAATCTCCATGATCCATTTATGTCAAATTTGCGGTTTAGTGTTTCTAAGAACACTAGCAACATAAATCTTACTCTCAGCATACAATTATGTAGTAAATAAATAATTGGTATAGATGCTGTTACTCATCTGAGACAAAAGAGCAGAAGGAGAAACAGGGTAAACCAACTTTATCTGGTGGATGTATATAATGTGTGCATCCACTGAACTATTCATTCTCAACTCCTGCTACAGAAAATGAAAGCGTGTGCTTGTAAGAGATGATTCATTTGATCTATTTGGCTATCTGCTTTAGGGTGCAATTTGTTTTATCATAGCCTCTTATCTGTGTTGACTGAATCTCCATTTATTGTGAAGGGAGACAGGAATGGTTAGCTGTCTGTGGATGGACGAGTCCCAATGAAGATTACTCGAGCTTTCATGTCTGTTAGCCTGATAATGCAGGGAAGTCTTTGCAGTGATACTGTTTCAACATTCTGTTTAAATGGAACCTTGAATCTTCATTTTCTAAAGTAAGAAGCTAATACATGCATTAAGGTAAGATGAGCTAGGCTGGTCTTACATGCAATGTAGAATCTAATGAAACTTTCTGAAAGGGGTGAATTGCTGCAAGTAAAACTAGTGTCCCTGAAACATGCTGTTTTTCTAAACAGACCTATTCATAGCTTTTTAAAGATGGTTGAATCACAGTACTGTTAGGCTTCTTAATGGGATGCATGTGATATTACAATACAGCTTCTGCAGATTTCCATTACAGTGACTGTTTGCAGCATTTTATGGGATAGGTTATATGAGCTTCTGTGCAAGGAAGGATCTGTTCTGAGTGTATTTACTGCTAAATGTCTACATTGCATAAAATGAGTATTGGGGGCGTAGCTGAGTTCTGGTATAGTTAGGGAAAACTGCATTTTTAGAACCATAATTAGCCACATGGATTGAATGCTGCTAATGGTTACTAAGCTCACCAGCTAGACAGCCCCAACTCTCTAATGCTGAAAAGTGAACTGATCGGGGCCTTGAGGTAAATGTGAATGAAAAGACAGGTAAATATTTTCTGTGATATAACTGTCTCTTAAATGCTTTTGCTCAGTCTGTAGTTTGGCTTACTGGTAAAGTGTGGCTGGTGGAGAGTTTGCTTGTCATGTGCTTTAGTGTGCAGCTCCTTCATTTGGTAAAAATGTTCAAGAGGTCGCATAGTAAACTTTATCACTGAAATGATCCATCATTAAAAATAATCCTGGTTTGGAGGGTGATGGTAAACTGGCAGTTTTGGGTGGTTTCATCTGTGGTTAGCCCCAAAAGTTTCACTGTTATAACTAAGGAGAAAATAGCAAAGAAAGGGTCTCAAAGAGGCTTCAGTTTGAAAGCTCTTAATTAATCCTTAAGTACTTTCAAAATTCTGCTTTCTTACTTTGAAGAGAAACTGAGAAAAAGAAACTGTTCCAAAAAGTATTGGTATAGCAACTACGATCCTTTGATAGCATATTTGAATTGTAATCAAGGCTGGTATCTATATACACTATGACATTTTTACATCTGCTTTCTACCACTGAACAATTCCAAATTTTGGTATGTTCAAACCATGTGTGTATCTAAGATCCTTGTGTTTAGCAGTGGGAGCTTCATCTTTGGGTGTTTATTCTAAAACCACAGAATAAAGGGTTAGTTTTTCAGTTATTGTGAGGACTTTGTTAAATTGTTAAAGAACCTGCATTAATTTTTATTACAGCTGATGGGGTTGCAAACATTAGTAAGCACAGTTTATCTTCCATTTCTATAAGCTCTTATCCAATTGATTACTGTCTGATGTATTTCTCCATAGCTTAAGCACAACTGATTTTTGCTGGAGTTCTGTTGACACGTTGTTTATGTGTATTCTGTGATTTAGAGTTAAATCACTTGTTGAGTTTGTACAAAGATGGTTGAGAGTGTGCCAAGTGAACAAAATAATGAGTATAAATCTTTCCTTACTGCTGAGTGTTGCAGTTAAATTCAGACAAGTTGCATTCTGTTACATCTGGCTGGATTTGTTCTCTCCCTTTTCTTCCGCCGGGGAAGGAACCTTCCTCAGTTTAAGGAAAAAAAGCTAAGTCAAAATTGACTGGGGCTTTTTTACCTCTGTCTTCCTTATCTCTTCCATTAACAAAGCTTTGGCTTTACCAGGTGTTTTTGAATTCAAGACTTGGCAGAAAATCTCTCTTAAAGCCATATCTTCTCAGAGAGAAAACGTGTTTGATGATATGGGCCAGATTTGTAGGATGTGATGAATTCATGCTAGTAGAGATGTAAATCTTGATGTTTGTCTTAACATTCAAGAAAGAAATGGTCCACAAAGACATGAGCCCTGGAGTTTGTGTTGTTACTAACTTCAATTGCATAGGGGATGGCTTTCTATTTATTGACTTTTTTTTTTAATAACAATTTGAGTCCTTGAGTTAACTAGTTTAGCAGAAGGTATTAATTAAAGGATAACATAATGGATAAAACAGGCTTGTAAGAAGGGATGATGTCCTAGTGACAGTTTAAAAAAGTTGTCTTTAATCTGTGTGCTCCTTTTTTCCTTTAATTTATGTAATCTAGAAGTAGTGAGGAGTTAGATTATGGTGCTGTGGAGACAGCAGTACTGTAAAGTACGTTTGCGTGGAGTGGTTTTCTGATGGGTTTTTGGTGGTTTGTTTTGGTTTGGTTTTGAGGTTTTTTTGTTTTTTAAAAATACCATATGGGGCACAGCTGATTATATCCCCTATTGCTTCATACAGGTTAAGGTTAGATGGTTTATGTGTGCACATGGACTGTTTTTCATTAGTCTGCATTTTGGGGGTTAGGTTAGTGTGATGGAATAGTATACAATTGTAGTAAGGCAGTGCATGAAAACATGTCAGTGCACAGTAGGAGTAGTAGTGAAAAACTCTCAAATTGGCCTAAGAAAGTAGAATAGGATAAAGCAGGAAATGTGTGGAGAAAGGTGAGAAGAATGCTAAAGCCTGTGGAATAATCTCTGCAAAAGGAGTTGGACTAGGACTCCAACAAGATTAAACTGAAGCTAGAAAGGGAAGAAGCTGAATCTGTGAGTTTCTTGAGGCAAGGTAAATGGAGTATGATAGTTCTTGTTTTGGACCAGCCAGTGAATGAGAAGATGCTCAAATTGTCAGGAGATTAAAAACAAACAAGAGGAAGTGGTTGTTCTCACAGCACTTAGTTAAGCTATGCAACTATTGCAGTATGTTCTTGATGCTAAAAATTCTCATACTTTATATTAAAGTCCCTGCCCAGTTTCACAGGGAGGGGTGGGGTGGAATCCATCAGGTGCTATTAAACACAAAGCCACTGCTCTCACATGTAAAGAAGTTTTTGAATCTCTCAAAGATAAGGAGAGTTTCATTGTTTATTGTTACATTTGCCATTGTACTATGTTCTTCTCTATGTGTCCAGTAATGGTTACTTACCAGGTAGGAGAGTGTTTGACATGGGCATTTGGTGTAATGTAGTGTGCTTTAACTTAGTTTAGTGCTTTTTTCAGTAAGGATGGGATGGTATTAAATGGGAATGGTAGGGGAAACTTTGTAAGATGAGCATTATGGGAAGCATGGGGAAGCAGATATGCCAAACCCCAATTTTGATACTATGGCATCTAGTGGAGCGGAGTGGTTTTTGGAAGAGCATGTGAAGCATAGAGCTTAGCAGCAGAGTGAAAAGCTGCATACAGCAACACAATCCAGTGAAGGTTGTTAAAGCTTGATTGCTATCTTTAAAGAAACATAAAACCCCAAGCCTCAATGTTTATATGCTTGTCACCCTTACGTTGTTCCTTGTCTGGCTTGTGAAGTTTTGGAAGTTGATTGACTTCTTTCAAATTTTACAGGTGTGGAGGTCTCAAACTGAATTCCCATGGACTTTGTGGAAACAGAGAGCTGGATAGCAAAGAGGTTATACCATGGCTCCAGCTGAGAGAAGCAGTAAGGTGAGCTTGTTAAACATCAGAGAATCCTCACAGGACCCCCAGCCCTGTAATTGAATTCATATGAAACCAGATTCATTAGGTTCACTGTGAAATAACTTGTTTAGCAGGGAATGTTTTTAATCTAATGCTTATATTTTGACTTGAGAATAACTAATGTAAGGAGCTGTCTTTTTGCCAGCTTCCTTTTTAAGGATTTTCCTTTTGAAGTTCAGTTTTGAAACTGTGAAAATACATTCTAAAGAGCTATGTTTTCTGTATTTTATATAGAGTTGGCAATAAGCCATCTAGTTTTCATATTTCCAGCTCCATTGCACTCAAAGCTGAAGAAATGCTTTTTGATAGCTACAGATTTTCATTTAAACCTCGACCTAAGTTCAAGATGCAGGAAAAGTGTTTTGAGAAGTTTTGTGTGTGGAAAAGAATGGCAAAGGGATGCAAGACCTTCAAAACCAGTTCTGAATATGAATGTTTTATATGTTGGGTCTTGTTTGCTTAAGTGCCAGATTATCTGGTAGGCAGGAGTTCAGCACGTAAAAGCTGAACTCTGGGTTTTCTCTCCTTTCTTCCCACTCTTCTTCCCTTTCCCCTGACTCATTCCCAGGACTGCTGAACATATGCAGTCTACATGCAAACTTTTTATCACCAGTTTTTGTAACTTCAGTCAAAATATTTAAGACATTTTATGTAACACTAAGAGTGCATCCAACTCAAATGTGTGAGTTCAGCCTGTAAAGCTTCATTTGTTGTAATTACAGTACTGATTGATGATGCTCAAATTAATGAGAGTAACAAAATTAAGTATCATATGTCACTCTGAGCCTTGCTAAACAGGAAGCCTTTAAAAGGGAGAAGGTAATAAGTCCAAAGGGATGCCATCGGAACTGTGTATTAGAGCTGTTTCATGTGCAATATGGAATATGCCAAAAATGAGATAAATCAAGTATGCTCTTCTTGCCAATATTCTGTACTGCCCAGCTGATTCCTATTGGAGCTGGAAAAGTTACAGATTTCAGCTTTGCCAGTTTTAACAGTCCTTATAACACTGATTTCTTCAAGTGCTTCTTGCAAGGTGTTTGAGTCAAGGTAATTAAGGCCACTGAGTCTGAGAGAAATTTTCATTATTGCAGTGTTGAAAAGCCCTTTCTTCAGGTGTACTGATAATGTGATGTCAGAAATCTGCTGGTTAGCATGGCATGGCTTATCAAACCCTTTCAAAAACTCTGAAGAATTTAATAAATAATCTGTAGTAATGTACCAATGTAACTTTAGGATAATTACACTATAATACTTGGATAAAAGGAAGCAAAATTATGTAATCTTGTCTTTTTATTTTTAGGTATACCTGACAGTGATGATGGACTATTTATTTGCATCAGATACTCTTATATGAAAATACCACGTTTCCAAAGAGCTTAAATATTATTTCATCTTCTGAAACAGAATGGCAGGCTTCAAACGAGGATATGATGGAAAAATTGCAGGATTGTATGACTTGGATAAAACTTTGGGCAGAGGTCATTTTGCTGTGGTCAAACTTGCTCGGCATGTCTTTACAGGTGAAAAAGTAGCAGTGAAAGTGATTGACAAGACCAAACTGGACACTCTAGCCACTGGACATCTTTTCCAAGAAGTCAGGTGCATGAAACTGGTGCAGCATCCCAACATAGTGCGGCTCTATGAAGTGATCGACACCCAGACTAAGCTGTATCTAATCTTAGAGTTAGGGGATGGTGGAGATATGTTTGATTACATCATGAAACATGAAGAAGGTCTGAATGAGGATCTGGCAAAAAAATATTTTGCTCAAATAGTTCATGCTATATCCTACTGCCATAAACTGCATGTAGTTCATAGAGATTTAAAACCAGAGAATGTGGTCTTCTTTGAAAAACAAGGACTTGTGAAATTGACTGATTTTGGCTTCAGCAACAAATTTCAGCCTGGGAAGAAGCTCACCACAAGCTGTGGATCTCTTGCATACTCTGCTCCTGAGATTCTACTTGGGGATGAATATGATGCACCAGCAGTTGGTATGTTCTCTTTGAATTCAACCCATAGTCTGTAAACTTAAGTACCGTGATGTTGTACCTCTTTGTTTTCTGTTTCAAGATAGTGCCATATGTGGAAGCCAACTAATTGGCAAGAAATAATATAACCTGGATGAGCTATAGATGAGTTAATGCTGTTTGAAGGGGATATGCAAACATCCTCAAAAAAGCTTAGAGGTTCTTTCTGTGTGAAGTGATGCAATTGTATCCATTGTAATTACATTTTCTATTAATAAGTGTGGATGACAAACGTTGGATTTTTGAACATACTTTGTTAGAGAATCCATCTTTTTTGGAAAAGTACCCATTCTAAAATTTTATTTTAACATGACCCCCCACCCCCATGCAAAAACCCCAACCACTAGTGATCATGTAACAATGGCCTTGTGAGCCCAGGCTGTTTGTGTGTTCTGGTGCAAGGTGGTAGGATGCCATCTGTACTAACTCTGCTACCAAAGGAGGAAACAGGGAGTTAAAGAAAGCCTCAGCACCCTCTTCCCCTGTTCTGCCCCTTTTTTGTCAGAGAGCTGAAAGTAGGGGATGAGTTTCCAGTTGCTCCCACTTCTTTAAAAGGTAAGAGAAAGAATAATGTGTAAAGGAATCTGCATGTTTGTAGATGGAAAGTGAAGTGTGCAGGACAGACTACTGCAGATAATTCTCTTACTGTCTCTGTTAGATCTACTGCATATTCTTTTAGAAGTAATTTAGAGATCTTTTTGAATAGCTGTTACCATTGATAGAGCCACTGAATATTGTCCTGTACTCATACAGATTGTTCAGATCTGTTAGCTGAGGTGCAACTCACTTCTCCAACAGATTTAGGTACGTATCATTCCAAATGGTGCTCCAAAAATAGGTTCTGTTAGTCAACATTCCTCTTGTTCTTGTTTGCTCAGTGTCTTAATACTTTTACTGTCTTAACAGCACCTATTAGGACTCTCTACTTGGCTGTGTTTTATAGTAGTGGCTGTAGTTGTGGTTTAAATTAAGACTGAGTTGCCCAGATTTTGCTAATTTACCTGAGGTAAACAGTCACCTAATTTTGTATGCTGACAGGTACACTGTTGAACCACAATTTTTGCATTATTTTTGATATAAATATTTTTAGCTGCTAGATCTTATGGTCTTTGCCTGAACATTTGAGTGATGCTTCATGGCTTCTGACACCTTGAATAGGTATTGTACTCTGGGTTTTCTGGACTTGAAAGTACTTTCTCAAGTGTGCTATAATTAGGAGTTTTGGATCTGTGTTATTTGTGGGTTTGCAAAGCTGTGTTGATGCTACAGTGATGCTTTGCAAAATTATTTCTATTTAGAGTCAGATGTTGTAGATGAGTTGGTTCTGATTTTATTACTGCCAAACTGGAGCTTCTGAGTCCTTCTGTGTTGTTCTGTCTCTTTGAGAATTTCCTGAAGCATGAGTTTAACTGATTGCAGTGGTCTCCAAAATGAGATGGGAAAGTGTATTTGTTAAATATTCTGTACAGTGCCTTATGTGAATTATTTCTGGAAAAATGGAATGGCAGCCAAATTTTGGAGGATGAGCAAAAAATGAAGTTTTGATATTGCTGCCTATCTAAAGATGCTTGGAAAATAGTGGTGCATGGGGATTAATGGGGGAGGGGGAATTAGGAGCGTTCTGACCAGATGATTCAAACTGAGTTACACAGTTAAAGTGCACTTTGGACATCTAAATGATAAATGTAGTAATGTTTCTTGGAGGACTTTGTAAGCAACTAGGAAGGTAAACTTCTGAAAGTACTAAAAGAAAAATTTTGAATGAATTCAGAGAAGAGGAAGTCTTGCTAATATAGAACGGATTGATGTGAACAGTAGAAAAATTAGGAAAATGTTAAATTCTTCTAGCTCATGTCTGAGGATGCCAGTTAAGGTCTATTTCTAAGAATATTTAAATACACTTTGGGGGTTAGTTTTTGCTTACTTATTCCCCAGTGTGTTGGCTCAATGGATACTGAGAACTTCTCTCCTGCCTGACCGATTGCAGTGCTTGAATCATAACATTTTAGTGGTATATTTTTCATCACTTTGTAATGCACTGTATAAAATCTCTATAAAGCACTGTCAGTACAATGATTAACTGAATAAAAGTACCAACATTTACTTCATGATGCCAGTAAGATGCCATTGAAGGGTCTGGATTTTTCTTTTCTAACTATGGGTAAAAAGAAAGATAAACTATGTAAGGCTTGATTTGTTTGTGGTTTTTAAATATGAAGATAGTGGGGGGAAAAAAAATTAGATTGTTCTTTAAAGCCCTCTTTCCCCCAAATGGAGTCTTTAATGTAGAATCTTAAAAGAACGTATGTTTAGGAAATTTATCACTAGCAATGTAATTATGTAACTAAGAAATCAGCTTCTGAAAACCTTTTTTAACCTTGAAAGATAAACTTCCATGCTAGGGTGAAGTCGCACTTGTGGACTAGAAGTATGCATAAATTCAGAAGTAGACATTTTCAAAAAAGAAATTATATCAGTTGCATTTTGATGCTAGTAATGTGCAAGGTATGTATATATAGCTTATATATAGTGGTGAAGTGTTGTGAACTCATTCAGCTGTTGGCTGAATGGGGCTATTAGTATTGCAATAATAGTGACTGACAACGGCTGAGATTTTTTTTGCCAGTCAGGATGAAATTACATTACAGCTGAACCAATCTAGAAAGTAATTCCTTAGTAGAAAGGAGATCATGCTTTCCTCAGTGCAGCTACATGGTCCTGGTGCTCACTTGAAAACCAACTCAGTTTACTACAATAGCAAATTCAAATGGATTGCCCTGCTTATATATAACTCTGTGCATATGAAGGTACATTTGCATTCATTATAATATTTTAAACCCCCATACCTGTTTTTATTTATGCAAAATTGTTACAAAAATTATTGCAAAAGAAATTGATCAAGGTAGATGATGGGGTTTTTTGTCAAAGACCTTTGTCATAAAAGTGGCTTTTCTGATATCTTGTGAATAATATTAGAATGAGTATATAAAGGAAAAGACTTTACATTCCCTTTCTTTACATTTCAAAAAGCTGAAATATTTAGGGCAAGTCTTCTATTAAGTTATATGCTTAATAAATACAATGGAAAAGCTTGCTTTATGAAAACATAACTGTTTCAGCTAGTTTAGGGATTAATCTCTCCTTTGTGATGCCACTTGAAAGTTTGCACACTTGAAAAGAGCCTAGTTAATGTAGGTCTCTCATTTCCTTTGTATTTAAAGCTGTAGTTATAATGATGCAAGAGGAATATTGGGCAATGACCATATATTCCCAGGGCTTTTCAAAAAGCTGAGCGAGTTAGATAATGAGAGTGTCTCATGTTTTTTCATACTTAATTAAACTTTATTCTAGGCAGAGGAAAGTGAGAGGACTGTTGTTGGACATAAAGTTCATTTCATAAATCAAATGGATATATTATTTTTGATCAGAGTTTTTTGTAGAGCAGTGGTGTGACCCAGTGAACTCCAGCAGTATTCAGCAGTGGATAACTACAGAGAAGAATAAAGCATGCTTCTGGTAGTACTTTTCCTTTGCTCTACTAGTGTCAACAGAGATTGGATCATTAAATATATAGAAGTCACCTCTTTCCTAGGTGATAAAAATTAACTGGAGATCTACAGATTAGTTGATTCTTTCAGAGGAGAGCAAGTTCTATTTTAACTGCTTGGCATCTCTGCAAAGTGAAGTGCTGTGCAGGCTACAGTAATTCTGGAAGACATAAGCATTTCTGAGAGGTTAATGTTGTAGTGGGGTATTCTGTGTCTGATTTGTAGATGCAGGGAAACATTTGCAGAGTCAATTCATTCTTCTGGTGTTGAGAAATGGGCAAATTCAGATTGTAAGACTGGGGTTTTGTGCATTTAGCATAGTTGAGCAGAGGCCTTTAGAATGATACTGTAATACACAAATAATATGGTAGTTGCCATCACAGTTACTTAACGGTGCAGTCTGTCATCACATCACAAAGAGAATGGTGGCAAGATGTTCCTCATAAAAGGCATTACTACCAAGAATAATAAGGTTACTGTAGCTCAGTGCTATTCCTCTGGCAGTGTGTAGTCCAAATCCAACTTGCTGCTTCCTTGGAAGTTGCAGGAAACATCCGTTGCTTTAGTAAATAGATGCCATCTTTCTTGTACAACTCAGACCTGGATGTCTGCTGTCAATATGATAAACCAATATATGTTTTAATTATGTAGTCATGCATTTTTCATAATTAAAGGAAAGAGAAGCTAGGCTTTGTTACACATACCTTTTGCTTTCCTGAGATGACGACGTACTGCTTTTAGACCCACTTTGCATCTGTTGAAATGATCCTAAATTCTTTTGTTGTTGGTTTTTGTGGTGTTTTGTTTTTGTATTTTGTCAAGCATTTGCAAGGGCTTCCTAATTGTATATAGTGTTGCTGGAGTTCAAAGCTTCAACCATGTTCACATGGTGCTTGAGCTTAGCTCTGTAGCCCCGACGACCCTGTCTGGCCTGTGTGGAGCTAGTTTTGATGTTTCTTGTTGTGTATAACACTTTATTCACAAACTGAATGACTAATGTAAGCATAATGGCCCATGGCTATATACAGTAACCTTTTACACTATAAAAATACTGAATATAACATTTGACAGATGAGTTTAAGAGAAAAAAAAGTAAGATATTGCAAACCATATACAGTATTGAATAATTGAGCATACCTGGCAGCATTAGCCAAATTTGACAGAAATGAAAAGCAAGAATTCCTACAAAAGCTTTTCTCTGCTTGTTTTGTTTTGAAAATCTCCTTTTTTTAATGTTGTGTTGCAACACTTCACAAGATTTATGGTTAGATACACGGTGGAATGAGCTTGAGGCTGTAAGGGTGCAGAAACCCAGGGTGTAATACTTAGATGCTTCTGGTATAAAAGGTTTGCTTCCCCTTCTGCTTCACTTGCGTCAGTGCAGAGCTCCCCCTTTTCCTGTGCTGTGCTTCTCATGTGTTGCATGGCCGTTTGATGAACTGATTGTTATCAGCCAACTTGACAGAAAACTGCTAGGAAGCCAAAACCCGACAGAAAGGCTGTTCTCTGCAGGCCTGGCTTCTGCCAGGTTAGCAGAGCTGTTTGTTCTCTCAGCACTGAGCGGAATTGCTGGTGCAAAGGAGGGGAAGGAAGCGTGCAGCTTGGTCTGGAGTTCTGTGGGGAGGTGGTAGGACCTGCCTCTCTTTTGTGTTAGCAGGTTTAGGTTAGATCAGCCTTGCCAGGCTCACTTCTCTTCATTGACTGAAATTCAGTAAGGATTGTCATTGCCAGTGCATTTCTAAAATTGTGTGCTCTTACGTCTCCGCTTCAAATGCCTTTTGAAGCAAACCAGGAGGAATTGATGTGAGTACCAGGTGAATTTCTGTCCTGCTCTCTTAACCTGTGTATTTGTATTAGTGGCCACACTGTTTGCCTTCTCCCTGCAGTGCTGTGTATCTCATGCTGCTAAAAAAAGAGAGGCAAATTTGAAAAATTACCAGAAATTAACTTTTTATACTTTTTTAGAAGGGGCAAGTGGAAGGAAATGGTTGCAGAACACTTGTAGAAAGTGACAGTGTTGAGGATATTCAGGACATGGTAACCAAGAATTTCTGTTCTGTGGCAATTTGCATGTAGGTAGTAAAATTTATTTTTAGTGAAAGGGGAGTTAACTTTTCATGCAGTGTGCTATCCTTTGATTTCCCCCTCCCCCCTCAGTCTAATTGCTCTATTAACAAGAAAATACTTTTAATGCCTCAAATGGAGGGTGTTATGCTGCAAGTGTTGGAACCTTGTATTCAGAAGTGGAGCTATGATGTGATGGGGCTGCAGTTAACAGTGGGAGTCTGTGATCTTGATAAAGTCTCAATAAATCTGCACGAGCTAATATTTCTGAAGTATAATTTATGTTCCTTTCTGCATTGCTTTATGCAAATGTTTCAGTGCATTCACCAGTAAACTGCTGGTGAAGCAAAGAACTATTTATCCAACTGAAACTACAGAGGAGAAGCTGTCAAGATAGTCTTCACTTACTGCCATATCAGCTAAACTGTAAGCTAAGTGTAGGGTTATTTCTTAGTCATCTTGCTGTGCTCATGGGACAACTGTTTTCATGGTGTTTCAAACTGCTGTTATGGAGCAAGATTTCATTATGATGAATGCATCTCTGCAGCCAGGAGCTCGATTTCATGCATCTTTCAAACAAATATTCAGATTAATTATGTTCAGCCCATGGCTGACTAATTTGGCAACACAACTTCAATCAATGGTGTACTATCTAGTTATATACCAGATGCCCAAGTTTTGCATTCATGTGTAAAGCTGTACTAAGATGTTAATTTTTATAAATAAAGTGCAAATTACGCATTGTACAACTAGACCCTGTGGGAAAAGGTAGTCAATCAGAAAATATAAAGGGTTTTTAAGGTACCAGGAGCAAATTGTCTTTGCATACAAGAAAAAGACCAAAATCATAGCATAGGAATGTTCATAAGCTGTATGTGCTGTATAGACTCTGATATATACAATAATTTTGAGAACATGTTTTATATAGAAAAAAGCTTCCTTCTATATTTAACTAATTAATACTGGTTTATATCCTGGCTAATTATTTTCTGGAGTAATAGTATTGGAATTCATGCAGAAAATGTTTTGGGGTTTTGATATTTTTTTTAAAATATAGATTCAGTAACTTTTTGTGGCTAAACAACAAAAGCCAAAGGCAATAGAATACATTTCTAAATGCAGAATTGATGAATTGAAGTGGGCTTCTCTGAGGCATTGCAGTGCCCCATGACCCTTGTAGTGAAGAATTTCCTCCTAATACCTAATCTAAACCTCCTGCCCTTCAGTTCAAAGCCATTTCCTCTTGTCCTATCACTCCATGCCCTTGTAAAACAGGTCCCTCTCTAGCATTTCTGTAGCCCCTCTTTAGGTACTGGAAGGGGCTCTGAGATGTCCCTGGAGCCTTCTCTTCTCCAGGCTGAACAACCTCAGCTCTCTCAGCCTGTCTCCATAGGAGAGGTGCTGCAGCCCTCTGGCCATTTTTGTGGCCTCCTGGGCTTGATGCAGCAGGTCCATGTCCTCTCCTAATGTTGAGGCCTCCAAGTACTCGTACTAGTTACCGGATTGGGTGAAAACAAGAATGGCTTCCAAAGATAAGACTAGTTACTGATGATCATGTGTTAGTCAAATAAAATAACTTACATAGAACAGACTGTTTTGCCAGACAGATGAGCTAATTAGGAAAATAATTTGCTAAATGCCGTTTGCTATTTATGCTCTTTTTTGGAGGGATGGGGGAAGGAAAAGCTTTCTCCTAATTCTCTTCTCTGCTATGTCTCCTAATAGTAATATTGATTGGATTTACAATGCTTTAAAACAAGGAAAAAACCCAGTTCTGCATGTTAATTTTGAAAATATTAGCCTTGCTTGTGGATGATCTCTTCCTCAGCCTTCTGCAAGGGAAAAATAAATCCTATTTTACAAAGAGAAAAAAATGGTTGAAGTAACAGATGGTAGCATCTCTGAGAAATGGAAAGGTCAGGACACAGGTTTATTCAAAGCCTTTTTCATTAAAAATTAAAGAATGAAAGAATAGTTCAATCAGCTAAAAATTGAATATCTATGAAAAAGTGATCTTTGTTCTTTACCTACACTTCAGGTTTTACCACTGGTCCAGTTTGAGTATATAGCAGACTTGCCAGCAGTCTTTGCACTTGGCAGTGCAAACCTGCTTGTGATGCACAGAAATGCTGAAATCATTAACACAGTTATTCTGTGCTATCTTGCTCCTGACTTTTTGTGCAAGGGATGCAACTTTAAAGTTTTTTACCTTACGCAAGGTTGGAAATACTTTTTTTATTTGCTTTTGAAGCACAAGTATATCAACAAGCTCCATTCAAACAATTCAGTATGATATGATACCAGCTTTTATCTTTTGTATTGTAGTATGTGATTTTTCATTGCTATTTCTAGTAGAAATCTCATTTTCTGCCATGTTTCACTTCTCATATATATATTTTCGCTCTTCATCTGTGTTTTGGTTCTTTAGACAATTACGTGAAGCTGTGCTATATATTTGAGTGTTCATTCAGTTTTCCACAGCCTATGCTGAGAACAGCATCTTAAATTTCAACTTGTAACAGGCATACCTGCCCCTCCTTATGACTTACCTGCTCCTGAGCCCAATGAACACTGCAATTCCAATCCAGATAAGGTAGTTCATGATGGTGTTTCTGTGTCTGAGTTCAAAAGAGCAGTCTGCAGATGCTGCCCAGTTGGTGCCTGGCCCTGAACATGCCCAGAGTGCAGTGATTCAGATGATCTTTACATGGAGTTTTCCTATTTAGCTTTGCAGAAAAGAACTTGATATTGAAGTGGTGATGTGTTGAGTCTTCCAAGGCATGTATCATCTTGGTTCCTTCCACAAAACTGCTCTGAAGAGGTCATGCTAGTGGTGGTGACATTCTCTTGAATGTCTTGACATAGTGCTTACAGTAACTGCCTGTGATCTTGGAAATTGGGGTCCATTTCTGTCCTTCATTTTTCCACAGTCTCTTGATACCCCTGTAGTGGCAAAATAAATGTGCAAACATTTCTGTCATCTCCATAAATGCCGATCTGTTTCTTTTTTGCTTAGGTGGCTTCTAGTTTAAGTTAGCTATAATGTTCAGCTGTTATAGTAAACATTGCAAAGAGAGATTTATAAAACCTGGATAAGCTTAGTCAATATTACAAATCATTGCTGAAGAAGCAGACTTTCTGGAAAAAGATCCATCTTATCAGCTGAGCAATACACACTGTGTAAACTGTTAAGCAGTTCTAAATTTATGTTAGGAGGAAAAGAAAAACAAACCCTTTTTCCCATCAAGAGCTGAAATAAACAATTTCAATAAGCAGACTCAATTTACTTTATATATGTAAAAGCAAATGTGTCTATTCCAAAATTAGTATGGATTTTGAGTTGCTGAGAATCACAAATTCATGTAGCATATATAAAGTGTGATAAAGTGTCTGACTTCTGAGGAACAGTAGAAATTTGAATGAATCTGAAGCTGTAAGGGATCCCCTGTGTCATTTAAGTTGTAACTTTGTGAAATGTGAAGGGCTTATTTTAGGAGCAGACCAGGAGCTTTAGAAAGCACTGAGTGGCTCATGAAATGGCAAAGCCCAACTCAGGGGTGAAGCAGATGAATATGGATATTCTTTGTGCAATGAAAGACTTGAACTTGAACGTGACAGATGTTTGAGCACCCTGTGTTTAAGACAGGGGCAGCATAGACAGGTAATGATGTAATTTGGTTTCTATGACACTGACTTCACGTTCTGTAAGGAAGTTGCATATAAACAGCCCTGGTTGTCATGGTTCACAGTCCTTTTCTCATCAACATTACTTAATGGCTTAGAAAACAGAAAAAAAAATACTGCTGCTAGCTACTACTGCTTTTATTCTTACTTTATTCATGTTATAGCAATGGCAGTTTCAAGTTACTAGTACCCAATGTAAAGGCTGAATTGGATCCTGAGATCTTCACTGTGCTTTTGAAAGAGGCCTTGGTTTTGGCCACTGCAGTATAGAACTGTACCTTCCTTCACCATAATAATTTGAAGTCTTACAGGCAGCATGTGAGGCATAATTTCTACTTTTTCTTCAGTTTTCTGAAGAGAGTGAATTAATGACCCTTGAAGAGTAAATTTATTACAATTTCTGAAAGTTTTGTCTAAAACCTAGTAACTTTATTTGAGCATTAACATAGCACCATAAGCCAATACATTATCATAAAGTGGTGCATCAGGTGTGTAGAGGTGAAGGAGAGGTAGATCTTCAGAGTTCTTTACTGTGCATTGAATATTTGCATTTGACTGAAGGAGAGGGGTTTTGGGTTTTCTTTGGTTTTGCTTTTGGTTTTTTTTTTTTTTAAATCATGCAACCCATTTAACAGGTCTCATAAAACCAGTTTTGCTCTACATTCAGATTCTGTCAGTATAGTTCTTCACTCTCCTTTGCATTGTTTTTTTACTCTGGTGCTGATGCAACTATTGGTGAGCCAGTGTGCCATTCAGTGAGTGGGTAAAAGTGTAAATAGATGTTGTCTTATTTGCTTTTAATTGTGTATCTACAGTTTCTAATAATATGTAAAAGCAGGAAACTGTCTCAGCTAGGACTCCTCCCCCATGTTGACATAAGGTATATGAAATTAAGAATACACTATAAGAACTATATTCAATAAAACCCAAAAAAGTGTGCTTTCACAAGTATGTAGAGATCTAAAGAAAAACTTGTGTTTCTTAAAACTTTGAGTTTTTCTTCCTCCTTTCCCCAGTTATTAGCTGGTCTAATAAAAAGACTCTATTTTTCCTTTGGAAGCCTTGCTTTGAGATGTCAGGCTTTTCACTTCATTGCTGCTGCAACATCTTTCTGATCTGCTCGTGCAACTGTCTTGTCACAGTTGATGCTTTTGACCAAATCAGAATCACTCGGTCTTGACTGATGCTTTCTCTTGATTTGAGTGCAAACACTCTTGTAAATCCTTGGGATTTAGAAATGAAAGGTTGAAGTGCCACTGTCTGCTCTGCTGATGGCAGTAGGCTCCCCAGCAGGAGTTACTGCCAGTTTGCTACACCTAGTATGTGAGAAGAAATCATGTCAGCGACCAGTGTTGATCAAAGCTCTTGATCACTTGAGTGCAAACCATTTTTTACATCTTTGGGATCCAGAGGACAGATGTTGAGTTTTCCCTTTATTATTAGGAAAGGATAATAGAGCAGCACTGATAATGACAGCACAAAACAGTATGATAAGGGGCATTTTTGTGTGTGGCTTTGTGTAAAAAATAAAATTTGGTAAGTATGCCTCAAAATAATCTCTGATTCTCCTTTACTAAATCCTCTAAGAAAGCCACACTTACAGATCTTGTATCTTTCAGCCAGATGGCACTATTCTGGAAATAAAGAATTCCCCCAAATGAACTGTGGTTTTTACATGAAATGGGTGAACAAAAATAGTACCTTTTAAGGAGAAGGCAGCATTTTGATTTCTTCAAGTGTTTTGTGCAGTATATTTCCTGAATTTGACTGAAAAATATGCAGCTATGCATCTCGAGTAAAGTGGAAAGTAGAGATACAGGATTGATTTTTTTGCATGTGTGGAATGGTTTAAAACTAATAAATCAGAAACAAACATCAGAATTTCTTATGTACCATGTAGTCATTTAACTGCTGATCTTTTAAATCTTTCAAAAGGGTATGTGGGTATTGACTCATTATTTTGGAGTATCTGCTTTGAAGACTTCAGATACTAAACCTTGGGTTTCAAATTGCACTGAAGACTAGCAGACCAACATGTTTAAACTTATTTGCACGTTGGTACTACGGGTCACCTTTTTAAATTTAGAAGAGAGATTTACAAATAAGTAAGAGTTTTAACTCTCTGGGTGTCTTTTACAAGGAGATGATTCCCCATTTTTGGTATTGTTACCTGTCAAGCTATAAATGTCTTCAAAATATGCAAAATAAAATCTTTGTAGTGCAAAACTGGCAGGGATTTCTGTTGTCCTGGAAACTGAGATCTGCCAGTAAAAATCCTATTTTTCATTTCATCCAGCATTGTGTTTTGGAAAAAGTGCCAATATGAAGTATTGTGGTAGGTTGGGAAGGGCAAGATACTGTTGTTACTGTTCTTATTTTGTTTAGGAATGCACACAGCTGTTGTCTGAATAACTGTGGTAATTTGAAATATCAGTGAGTTATCCACTTGTTATATACCAGTCCCATTTTTCCATTGTTTTTCAGGATTTGCATATTTTAAAATAAGTTGGAAAGTTTGTTTCCTGTTCTGTGTCAGCTTTTTTTACTGCTTCCTTTACACTTACTATTTTTTACACTGTACTGTTTGGTGTTAGGAGTGAAAAATAATTCTTTTATAGCAGACTTGAGACAGATCTGTGCTGGTTTAAATGGAACATTCGAGTTTTGTGTGTTCATGCTGTCAACATTAGTTCTCAGTGTGCTGTCATACTTTGGGTTTCTCAAATGGACACCCAGGATGTGCTGCTTTTCATGGGCAAAAGACAGCATAGTTTTCTTGTTGGTGCTGCATCCTCTGCTGGGGTGCCTGTGAAGGTCGTCTGGTGTAATCCCCTGGTCAAGCACAGACACTGACAGACAGTTCCCCACACAATGTCCGGGTGATGTTTAAATATCTCCAAGGATGGAGATGCCACAGCCTCGCTGGGCAGCCTGTGCCAGGGCTTGGTCACCTTGGTCAGGGTGAAAAAGTGTTTGTGACGTTCAGAGGGAACGTGCTGTGTTGCAGTTCGTGCCCATCACCTCTGGTCCAGGGTGTGGCTTCACCAGTGCTGAGCAGGGGTGAAGGGTCATCTCCCTTGACCTGCTGGCAACACCCTCCTGATGGTTGCAGTTCATGATTGTGGTGATTCATTACGTGGATTTGTTTTGGTTTCATTTTTTAAACAAACACCCATAGATTTTTGCCTGAAATGCTGGATGGCAAAACACAGGAGCGAGCTTGATGGTCACAAAACTTTTTCAAAGAGCATCAAAAACTTCTGCAAGCACCTGTGTCTGCAGCAACATGTACATCTTCCACTGTGCCTGTGCCTTTAACAAGGTGGCAAGGTGCAGTTGACCAGAAAGAACCTGCTTCCAGATGCTGCATCTGGTTGGTTGTCTTTAGTTGCACCAGGAGTTACAAACAAGAGGTTTGGTCTGGTTAAACTGTGGCGTAGAAAAGGGACAGGGGAGCAGACCCTTGATTGGAGAGGGTGGGACAGAACTCTGGAATGTGCTCTCTTAGTACATCTGCCAAAATCCAAATGCTTGGCTCTGCTTCCATCAGTGAGGAGAGGCTTGCTGTAATGCAGTATTAGAGAGCTTGGGAAGATGTTGCTGAGATGACATCTGTATTGTGACCTAACAAAGTCTGCGCTAAGTCCCCAGTGATTTTTTCAATGTTCACATGTAGACTAGACGGTCTTAGGCACATCATTTTCTTCCATCCTGGTTAATGGTGTACTTTTCAGTTTGCTTAGGCTGCTCAGCTCTGTCCATGACATACCAAGCTGAGTCATTTTAGTCACCTTGGCTGTAGGTGCAGTGAGCCACAGCTGTAAAAAGAAGTTGAGAATAAAAGCCATGTAATTGTTTTTGCTTATTTCTTAGTCTCATCAGAATAAGTGTCTGCTATGCTGGCAGGGTAACAAAATACACATTTTTCAGAAAAGTGTAATAGTAAGCTTTGCCTGTAGTGTGTAAGACTGAGGTAAAACGTAGTTGTTGCTGCCCTTGTGCTCTTCACTGACAGCATAAGAGTATCTAGAGAAGATGACAATGTCAAAAAGTCTAAGGCACTGTTTTTAGTTTCTAATAAAACTTTTTCTGCATACATACGATTCCCATTTAGTGTTTATTTTGTGCCTTAAATAAAATGCGTGGTATAATAAAATACACTAGCAGTTCAATGCATGATTTCATTATTAGCAGGAATTTGTTTTCTATTTTTCATGCAGTTATATTAAAAAAAATTAAGATACCGTTTGCAGCAGCTCTTATCTAGAAAGACACATGAGTACAGAGTGCAAAACATAGTAACTAGTGAAAGAAAAATACACAAAATTCTGTTATATGCCAGCTAATCAGTAATAAGTGTTTTATTTGTTGAAACATGGGTTGCTTTCTAACTGTACGTTGCATTATAGCAAACAGTAGCCTTTTTCTTTTTTTCATTTAGAGAATCAGTTGGATGTTGCTTCTAAAAGGTTTTTTTTTCTTTTTTATAAAGTAAATGTTTATCTAAGTAACTTTTGAAAAATTGAAACTGTACCTGTTCTCACATATCCTTTTGAATGGAAATACAGCAAAGTATATATAGGCCGGGGAAGAAACTATGTGTGTAAAATACAAAATACATTAGGAGACTGCCTTGTAACAGAAAATACTTCAGGATGTTCAGTATCTGCTCAATGCAGTTGAAACTTCAAGGTCTGGTAGAGTTTTCCTGTATGCGATTATTTCAGCAAACTTCAGTCGTCGTCTTAATTCGATTGCAGCCCTTCCCTCAGGATTGTATTACTGGTTTTAAGCTGGATTTCTTAGAATATTTTTTTCCTTCTGTTTAAATTTTTTGTATGCTTTTTTTAACTTACAATTTAATTACTTTCCTCTCCTTTTCTCTTGGCTTAAATGTAGCCAATATTTATTTGTTATGGCAAATGTAACTTGTCTGTACTAATGAATGCTATGTGGACTCTTCTAAAATATTTCAGGCTAAAAGGAGACATGAAGCATTCCGTTCTGTTGTGGGGGGAGTATTGAACAGAATACTAGAATAGATCATGTCACAAAATAAATCTTAGGCAAAGATAAAAATCTAGGAAGGACATTGATATCCAGAAGATGAATATTCATAGCAATGCATAAATTCACATATCTCTTGTGCTTGCAAAAACTTCTTGTAATCAGTTGTGTGGTGGCAGATAGATAACGCACCAAAACCCTTTGGCTGTTTTGAAACAAAATAGCAGGAGAAAGATGTTGCTTAAAAAAAAATTAAAAGTGGACCTCTTAGGTGAAACTGCCTCTCTGTCTTATGAGGGTTTTTAAAATCCTATATTCTGGATCATCCGCTTTATGGCATCAGCCTACCAAAGCATTAAAGCACTTACTGAGTCTGTAAACAAGGGGATAGTCAGGCTGAATTTGCAGGCATACCTGATACGATGTCTTAGCCTCAAAATGCTCACTATCTACAAGATTGAGGCCTTAGTAACATAACAGAAATCCAATAATTGCCTGAGTTAATAGTATACATTTACTTCAAATTAGAGCTCTAAAGAAAATGACCATGTAGTGTTTCTGTTCCTGTGTCAGCTGAGCCATATGAAGAATGGGCTGCAACTTGCAAAATGAGTAATTGTCCGAGGGATGAATCTGTGTGATTTACATTATTGAATAAAATTGCAGCCATCCTTCAGCATTAAATGCATGTCAAGTATTGTGATTGGGACACAGAGAGCAAGATGCAGTTGAGGAGGTAACTTAGTGTGGTTCTCTCTTGTGAGCCCTTCCAGGAGAGAGCTGGTGTGCTCTGTTTCCTTGGCCACTGCCAGCTGCCCCCCTCTTTCCTCAGGAGACACCTGCCTGATCCTTTCTCACCCCTCAGCTACCTGCTTGGTTTTACTGGGTGCAGATCTGTGACATGCTAAGGATTAAGACCCAAAATCACCACTGAAATTTCCAGAGCACAGAGTTGTAGCTGAAGTTTGAGCATGGCTTTTTTCTAAGCACTTACTGGAGCAAATTGCTTATTTTTCTGCAGTATGATACATTTCTCAGTAATTATGCTTCCTGTGCTGAATGCAATGAGAGTCATGAAATATTTTATTTTAGGCAGATTCTTAATAAAGATTTGAACTAAATATTAGCTTTTGCACTAAGTAGAAACCATTCATGCCCTGAAGTGCTTCTTTTTCATCTTTTGGTATGTCATTTCACTGGGGAACAAGAAAGTTGTTAAGTGTTTATTTTACATGAGTAGGAATTAAAAGGAAACAAGAAGAATCCCAGAGTGTAGTATAAATCCCTGTTAATTGTTATGCTTGGATATTTAAAAAAACCCCAAACCCACTACCCCACACTTGGTAGGATCATTGGTATAAGAAGTTGGTTTTACATAAACTAATTTCTTACTTGCCCTTGGAAGTAACAAATTTTAAAGGAACACAACACCATCACTGGAAAAACAGAGCTCAGTCAGTCTTACTGAACTAAGTGACTTTCTTTGCAATTTCTTACATCATAGAGTAACATGTAAATAATGCAGAGAACAGTTTATGTTAGTCCTTAAGAAAGGAGTGTGCTTTGATTACAGATCTCTTTAAGAACCTGTGCCTACCTGTTAGCAAAAGGGTAACAAAGTCTTCCCTTGAGTGACCAGATTATTTTCAGCTTTATCTAACACCACTAACAAAGGTGTTAATGCATCTCAAACTGTTAAGCATCCTTGAACTCAGGAATTCTGATTTTTTTCCTCCCCTCAAAAACTATAAAAGCTGTCAAACAATGGAACTACAGTCTTTTGTGCTCCAGTGGAATTGCAATTTCCTTAAGTAATGCTCATAGTCAGGAGTGCAGTTACCACTCCAGTATGCATGTCAAGAATATTTCATGGTTTTGATGGTAATTAGGTCTGTATCCTCAAAAGTTGGCTTGATTTTTTTTGGTTTTTTTTTTTATTTTTAAAAATATGTGCTATATATTTACAGATATCTGGAGTTTGGGGGTCATCCTCTTCATGTTGGTCTGTGGACAGCCACCGTTTCAAGAAGCAAACGACAGTGAAACTCTGACAATGATAATGGACTGCAAATACACAGTGCCACCTCATGTGTCCAAAGAATGTAAAGAGTAAGTAGAGTACTGAAGAACCTGGAAGCGTCCACCATAGAAGTGGATTTTCACTACCTTTGGGAGCTCCCTCTGCCATATTATCAGGGGTATATCAAGTGTGGAATACTCCTTGATCCTGTCATGTCTCTCAGTTATGCATTATAAAGGATCAAAGAAGCTGCTCACTGGGATTGGCTTTGGCCAACTCTTGCTGGACAAATTACCAGATGCTGAGATTATTTCGTGGCAGGGCCAAGGAAGATACTGCTTCCTATCAATTTCTAACCAAAACACACGTTGTCAAAACCCATCGATACCGCACAGAAGGTTTTGCTCATCTCCTACTGAAATTGCAACTCCAAATCAACACTCTAGGCAATCAAAGGAGAAAAATATTCTGCCTGTAAATACCGTATGCCACTTGGGAATCATGATTCCTTTTGATGGGTTGTTTTTCTGCACTGTTCACTGGAGTTTTTTTATTTCTTTTCTATATTCCAGGTTTGTCCATATTTCCGTATTGGTTAATGACCTCTTGAGTCCTTTTAATATATATCCCAGTTGCATCACTTAGGCTATTTTGCAAATGAAAGAATCCAGACAAACAATGCAATAGAGTATCTTTTCGTCTTCAGTATGAAAGTCCAGATGCTTTATAAGTGCATGAAAAATTAATTTGGTCCAGTCAAAAAACTAGGGCAGCATTTAGAAGTCTGTTATTTGACAAAGAGTGAAATGACCATAATGACCATTCCTCTATTCACTTGTCATCTGTGTGGTTGAGGAATCTGATGCATAACATGACCAACAGCATCCCTGCCTGTATCAGCAATAGTGTGGCCAGCAGGGCCAGGACAGTGACTGTCCCTCTGTATTCAGCACTGGTGAGGCCACATTTCGAGTGCTGTGTTTGGTTTTGGGCCCTTAGGAAAGACACTGAGCTGCTGGAGCAGGTCCAGGGAAAGGTCTGGAGCACAAGCTCCTCTTATGAGGAACAGCTGGGGTTGAGCTGGAGCTGAGGAGGCTCAGGGTGACTGAAAGGAGGTTGTGGAAGGTGGGGGTCAGACTCTTCTCCCAAGTAACAAGCGGTAGGATGAGGGAATGACTTCAAGGTTTACATTGGATATTAGGAAAATCTTCTAGTCAAGCATTCCAGGCTGCCCAGGGAGTGGTGGAATCACCATTCCTGGAGATGTTCAAAAGCTGTAAATGTGGTGCTTAGAGACACAGTTTAGTGGTGAGCATGGTGGTGGTAGTTTAGTGGTTGGACCCAAAGCTTTTAGAAGTCTTTTCCAACCTAATAATTCTATAATTCTATGCCATAGCTGGTTTTCTTGTCTTGTCATTAGTGTCTAACATCTCCAGTAACACAGAAAAGCTGCTGTCAGCTTGAAGAGCTTAACATACAGGAAGAGGTTTAAAATACAATACAGGAAGAGGTTGAAGAGAGCTCTTATCAGTGAACTGTATCAAATAAATCTCTTGAGATGCTGCATACTGTGCTGAGGCCAGGAAACTTATCTTTTGCAGCCTTTTGCTTAATATATTGGCTAACACTAATTTGCTTAAATGTCCAAGTAGATCTGCTTTCTCTGTGGGATGCATCAACAACATATGATCAGTTACCCAGGTCCTCTACAGGTTATGTTTTCTTAGGGAAAAGGCTCTGGAAATATTTAAACATCCTGCTTGGAGTGAAAGCATTTGTGATTCGAGATGCATTAACAAGCTTAAAGCAGGAGGCACATGTGGTACATTTGTGTGGTTTTACTACAGGTGTAGTTTAAAAAAAAAAGTCAGATTAAGTGTATAGTTTGTTCTCTTTCTGTCACAATATCAACAAAAGCAAAGAAACTCAAGGCTCCCATGTCTCACCACGCCTTTCCTTTTGGTGAAGGCAGAGACCACAGCTGCTAAGAATAAATGTGATGGCCTTTGTTAAGTGTAGAATTTTTTAAGAAAGCTGAACTAACCTCCATTTTTAAATCCATACATCATTTCACACCGGAAAAAAAAATATAAAATTGTGATTACCATTGTGATTTGTGGGACCTTGCAGTTTGAAGTTGCATGGTATGGTAGAGTTAGTGCAACAGAAAGCTCTGTGTGAGAACTGGAGCAATAAAGTCTCATTGAAACCTTGGCGTCAAAACTGTGTATCCGTATTTGTTGGACAAAGCCAAACATACCTCCCCCAAGATTTTTTTCATGTATAGTAAGTGAACAGAGACATACTGTGCTAATCAAGGCTTCTTTTTCTGTTTACTTGGGGAATTCATGCGCTTCCTTTCCAGTGGTCGTAAAAACTCAAGATCAACCCATTAGTAGATTGTCACTACATTATCCTAGGGAGTTTGTTTGGTCTTTCTGTCAGTGGGTAGAGCAGATCACGGTTTTTTCAAGCATCCTGAAGACTCTAATGTCTGATAATTGCTTCAGAATAAAATATTTCTGCTTATCTTGCCATTCCATATTCTTGTTGACAGCAGCCATAATAAAAAATCCCATTTCTGTCACTTTACTGACTAGTCAATAGACCATCTGTGACACTTGCCCCATAAGACCTATTAAAAACAAACCAACCAGAAAAATCAGATTAAGAATCTAAGCACAGTAAATGAAAACCGCAGTGTTTATGATATTTACAGTTTTAATAGGTAAATTGTTTGTTTCATTTCAGCAATATTGGGAATGTCTTTGAGACTAAATAATTTCCCATCACATTGTTCACTGTAGAGACTTCTAAAGATCTGTGTGAACTGACAGCAGGAAATGTCTTCCTAACGTTGCTCATACAAGAGCTGCTTTTTAAAAAAGTGAGTGCCTTTTTGTTTAGATTTATTTTTTATTCACAGTCTGATTACACGGATGTTGCAGAGAGACCCGAAGCGAAGAGCATCTTTGGAAGAGATTGAAAACCATGCCTGGCTCCAAGGAGTTGACCCTTCTCCTGCCACAAAGTACAATATTCCTCTTGTATCCTACAAAAACCTGTCTGAGGAGGAGCACAACAGTATCATCCAGCGCATGGTTCTTGGTGACATTGCAGACCGAGACACAATAGTGGAGTAAGTTCTTGGGTTTTTATTTATTTTATTTATTTTGTTTTGTGCATCTCTCATTTATGATGAAAGAATATCATGTGGCAGGATATTGTGGGATCAGAAATACTTAAGTATATCCAAACTTACGAACAACTTTGGGAAAATGGTGTTTGATTCCTGCAGCAGTTTGCCATCTTGAGTAAATTTAATTGCTTTGGAATCCCTGCTTTTACTTGTGCTTTGTTTCTCATGCATATTTGGAGGTGACAAATACTAGCATTTTTCCCTTAGCATGTTTCCAGTGTACTGGAATATATGTTAATTTAAAATATTATTCCTTTTTTCTGTGTAATGCATAATAGTCATTGTCACTGAACTCGCTAGAAAGCTTCAGAGTTTCATCTAATAGATTGAAATGGCCAAATTTCTAAAATATTCCCCAAATTGAAAGAGGTGTTATGTAGTTTTTTTCTCTTTGTATGTTTTTAAGCTGGAAAAAACTGTTAATATATTACCATTGATGGAGAGAAGGAAGCAGCAGTCTCACTTCTTAAGCTTTAGCTGTATAATGGTAGCATCCTTCTGTTAGAATGTGAGTGGTGCTTACTGGCTTATGAACTTAATTTTGCTATAAACTCAAATGTGCAGCCCTAAAATAATGGGTTTTCCTCCATTTGTTCCCTAATCAAATATTAGTACTTTGCGTTTGTATGTGGCAGTGAAAAGCCCATCACTGGTGCAGAACATTAATGAAAAACAGTTTTATCATTTAAAGAATGTAAAATAAAAAAGAATTCCTACTTTTTATGGATGATACTCTGAGGATGTCCTCATCCAACTATGGTTGAAATGACTAGACTTGTTGGCTCTCTATTTTTAATAAAACTAAGACGTGATCATCAAAACATCAAAAATAGGCAGTTCTGCTCTTTTGTGAGATGTGAGATGCAGGTCCAGTTCTTAGAAACCATTGATGTATGGTTTATTTCATGTTTTGTACTTTCCTCAGGGCACTGGAAACTAACAAATACAATCACATCACTGCTACTTACTTCTTACTAGCTGAAAGGATCCTGCGAGAAAAACAAGAGAAGGAAATTCAGACCAGGTCTGCAAGCCCCAGCAACATCAAAGCTCAGTTCAGGTGGGAATTTAGGAATCTAAATGGCTTGCCTTTTTTTTTTCTTTAAAACTTGGCTTAATGAGAATATTCTTGAATTTCTCAGGTATTGCTTTCTTAAAAACAGTAAAATTCTTACTCATTGCAAATTCTAAATGTCTTTAAAGTGCTGTGGACACTTCAGAAGCTGTTCAGACATCAGTTACCAATAATATTTTCAATTCCTACCGTTTTCAGAAAATGACTAATCAATTTGAAGTCTGTACCTGAAGAAGCAAGTTTTCACACCTGCTAAAAAAGGGCTTGTTCATTGACCTTCAGTTCCTCGTACAAATTGTGTTATGTAATATCCCTGGAGACAGTTAGTTGCATAATCTATAAACATGCTGGTGGAGAATTAGTTATAAAGGGGAAATCATTCTAAATTTGATCTGTAGGTTATGTTCTTCTTCGTGTCTGTTGATATGCCTGTTGTCTAAGCAAAACTGTTGAATTTACTGCTTTATTTCATCATTTAAAGACATTTCAATAGATTTTTTTGTTTGTTTGTTTGACAGAAGCAATTTAAGAAACCTTATAGTAAAGGTCCCAGAGATTTCCAAAAGTTTCAGCTTGTGCCACAGTAAAATGAAAAGGGGAAGTGGGTTTCTGGTGTGTGGTTGGGATTGATATGTTTAGCCAGTCTGTTTGCTCTGCCACTTTATCAAAGCATCCCATATTTCCAGTTACAGCAGCATGTGCTTCAAAAAAACCCACCAAACTGCAAAAAAGCCCTTCAAGCCAAATACAAAGCAAATAGTCTCATTTCCACTTGCACACTAATATTGGAGGATTCAAGTTTTGAGCAGTTTTTCTTAAGCACTGTGTTTTGAATTTCATGAGTTAAGTGTTAGACTGTGATCACGAGTCTGCTGGTATTTGCAAAAATATTCATTGGTCCATCTTGGCAATAGTTCCAGTGAAGATGGAGGATGTGCTGAGGCATTTCCATGCTGTCCTGTAACCTCCAGTGTTTTCAAAGTTGCCTTTTTAGGTTTTGGCAAAATATTATTGGTAACTGTTACTAGCTAATCTCTTAATGAGAGAAGAATATTACGTGTTTGTGCTGATGTTTAGAGTTGTTAACTTTAGCAACATCTTCAGTGTTATCTTTCTGTAGGATTTAGAGAAAAGACAAAATAACTTGTTAACTCCAAAGCTTTCCTTGTGCAACTTCCATGCAAGATCACATGTGCAATTACTTATAGGAATAACCATAAGGACATAAATGCTGTGGTGTCCTTCAGGTGCACAGTCATATTTTCCTTGGCCTAATTGATAAAAGGTACTACTGCCTCAAGTTAAATCTAGAAATATTGACACTTGTTGTAAATTAAGGACACATACTTTGGAAAATAGGTTAAAGTCTCCATTGGTTGTTACCTTGGATTTAGGCTGAGATTTTAGAGGCATCTCTTCTGAATACGTTTCTGTCTACCTGAATTATGAGTTGTTGTTCCATAAATGCTACAGTGGTTTTCAGTATCTTCCTCAATCTCCAGGTGGGAAGGCACCCTGGAGGGTCATTCACTCAGCGGTCACTTATGTAGGAAATTTTATCTTAAGTGGTTACAAGAACTTCAGAAGAGTTATTGATGCAGACACTTATAGGCTGCCTACAGAGCCTGAGTGGTCTGGAGCTTGGTGTTACAGAGCTTAATGCTCTTCAAGGGTAATACTGTACCTTTCACTTGGCAGGTCTCTCATGATCATCCTCTTATTTTTATGTCAATTTCTTTGAAAAAAGAAATCCAATTAAGTGTGTCTAATACTATTACTTATAACACAAATTACTTTAGAGCAAAACCTGGAGTTTACCTTTAAATGGAAGTTCTAAAACTGCAAAGTCTGCTTTTAAATTGTTTGGGGTTTTTTTTGGCATCGGTGTCACTCTTTCAGTAGAAGAGCAGCTCTAGTTATATAAGGAACTGGAACAAGCAAGTTCAGTGAATCTAAACCTTTGTGTGAATTTGTGAAGTTGGAGTAGTTCTGGCCTATTTTTCATGAGAAGGACATGCATACCAGCTCAGGAACCCTTGCTCTTAATGGTCCAGGTAGCTGTTCCTTGCCTCCATGATGGTAATAAATTCAAAATGTTTCTACAGAATGACCTCATGGAAAACACAACAAAGTAGGGCTTTATTGTGATTTTGAGATGTCAAAAGATTAAAAAATAAAATAAAATTGAACTTGTAAGTTGGAGCTTCTCTTCTGTCCCACTCTCCCCTCAGGCCCTCAGGGAATAAGGGGAGAGGCAGAAGAGAAGGAAGGCAAACATGGGCTGCTCTGAGAGATAAACACACTGTAGTGAGGAGGCTCATTGCCTGGCAACTGCACTGCTGGGAGATACTATATTTGCCCTTTATTGTGACAACCACACAACTTCCTTTTTTTGCTGACAAACCAGTCTGTTCTTAAAACACGGTAAACTCTTGAAAGATTTAGATCTTCATTTTCTGTCACATTGTAGTTACGTTTCTAATTTATTTAAGTCCTGTTTGTTAATTACAGACAGTTGTTTGTGTTTAAAATACGCAGCAGAGCAGCAGGCATGAGGAAACTGGGTCAGTGGCTCCTGGAGTCAGCTCGGGCCTGAGGGAGGGTGCTGGTGGCACTCCAAGGAAGAGCACACCAAGGCTTCACTTCATGTCTGGACAGCCTGGCTCGGAGCTGCTGGCTCTGCGGCCGCCCTCCAGGAGAGCTGCTCCCTGCAGGGGGACTGGTGGGAGGCCACCAGCAGCTCCCAGAGCCACAGGCAGGGCCTGTGTGGCTCCACCCAGGGAATGGACTACACAGGCTTAGGTGGGTGTGTGGGCAGCCAGGTCTGACTGTCAGAGGGTTCTGGTGGGTGTTTCTCTTACTGGTTGGGTAAGGAAGACCAAACAGTCTGCAGCTAGGCTTGATGAGTTTAACACTGGCTTTAATAAAACCCTCCTCTTCGAAGTTTATACAGTTTGGGAGATGGTTGTCAGCAGAGAAGGTCTCACACCTCAGGGTCCTTTTCTACGCAACCATTACAGAGGGAGCCTTCACCAAGTGCAGTCCTACTGCAGCAAAGAGGTGTCAGCCTCCCCTCTCTTCAGCCTGACCTGACATGGCAGAGGGCAGGAAGCTGGTGTGACCTTCTGGCTTTGTATGGGGCTGGCCAGGCAGATATCTGAGGTCACACCTGGTGTGAAACATTCTCTGCTTCTTCTGCTTTCCTTCTCCCTCTCGCTTCTAAACTGGGCCACAAAGTCATGCAGCCCTTTCTTTTGGCACCCACCAAATGTGGTTGGGAATGCCTTATAATGTGCTGTCCATATATGAACAGAGGTCTCTACTACGGCTTTTCATGCAGTATGCTAGAGTATTTTGGTTTTGTAAAGGTAAATTATTGCCAACCTTTTAAAATATTAAAGACAACCCTTTGCTTGAGAGGTTAGAAAATACTTCTTGGTGTCCACAAGAAACGTGGGGCTCATGCTGAGTGAAGCAATTGAACTATTCAGTGTTAAGGTGTTGGTCTGTAGGTGTTGGCCTTTTGGATTAGGCATTCAAAGCAGGGTAAAGACTGACAGCCTTTGTTTTTAATTTATTCTCTGTGCATTATGGGAAATTGACATTATATGTTAGGATTTGAAATGAAATACAAATCATTAGATGGTAGGTTAGTTAATGGAGATAAGACATCCACTGTCAACCGTAAAACTGATTCACACTCACTCCAATTTGAGCTAGCACTGGTAAAATCATACATTTCCAACTTGGATACACAGTTTATTCGAGTGTCATGTTCTTAAGCAGCTTGAGTCCTGAATTCCTGCAGCTGTATTACTCCAGTTGCTTAACTAAGGACAAATAAGTGTATGATCTCAGTTCACGTGTGTTTAAAATTAAAGGGGACTTTGTAGAATAGAGCTTGGTCTGAATGAGGCTTACTGAAAATGAGAGGATGTTTCTTCTGACTCACCCTTTCAGTCTCATTCATGTTAATTCTTAATTTTTATATTAAGAATAGTGGGGGTGGAAATAACAGAAGCTTCAGATTCAAAGTAATTGGCAATACTATCTTATTTAAGTTGCGCTTGAATCAGCTCATACCTTCCTCTCGGTTCTGGTGGTTCTATACCTGTCTCAGAATGTTTTCCTTGAGACACAATTATTTCAAGATTTTTATTGCTTAATTCATTTTCTGAGAGCAGTGAAATCCTAAACTTTTATTTACCAACATAATTTCAAAACTATGCTCTTGTACGGATGATGTTCCTTTCAAGCAGCAGCATTTCTAGAGGAATGCGCATCCCTGAGAAGGTTTCCTTTTGCTCAGTCACTCAGTGCTGTTGTTTACAAACATGCCACTCAGCAGGCCAATGTGTGTGGCAGTGCTTGTGCTGCTCTACTGCAGATCTTACATTTTCATATGTTCTGAAATGCTTGCCATGATCTAACTGCTTGTTTATCCTTTATAATTGTTTATATAGGCAGTCGTGGCCAACAAAAATTGATGTCCCTCAAGATCTGGAGGATGACCTTACGGCATCTCCTCTCTCCCACGCCACGGTTCCTCAGTCCCCAGCTCGCACGGCTGAGAACGTTCTCAATGGCCACAGGAGCAAGGCCCTGGGGGATTCGGGAAAGAAGGAGGACATCCCTGAGCTGGCCGGGCCGGCGCTCTCAGCTGTCCCATCGGTGAGCTTGAAACCCACCACGAGTGGCCGCAAGTGCTTGTTCAGAGTAGAAGAAGACGAAGAGGAGGATGAAGAAGATAAAAAACCGATTTCTCTTTCTACTCAAGTTGTTCTGCGCCGTAAGCCTTCGGTCACAAATCGTCTGACGTCAAGGAAGAGCGCACCAGTCCTCAACCAGATCTTCGAGGAGGGCGAGTCAGATGACGAGTTTGACATGGATGAGAACTTACCGCCCAAGCTCAGCAGGCTAAAGATGAACATTGCCTCGCCCAGCACCGTGCACAAACGCTACCACCGGAGGAAAAGCCAGGGCCGGGGCTCCAGCTGCAGCAGCTCAGAGACGAGCGACGACGACTCGGAAAGCAGGAGACGCCTGGACAAAGACAGCGGGTTCACGTACTCCTGGCACAGGCGGGACAGCAGCGAAGGGCCGCCTGGCAGCCAGGGAGATGGTGGGGGACAGAGCAAACCAGGCAATGCCAATGGAGGGGTAGACAAAACGAGCCCCAGTGATAACAGCAAAGGTGGGGGGAGTCCCTCCGGCGGCTCCGGTGGCAGCACCAACAACACTTCGGGTTCCACGCGGAGATGCGCTGGATCCGGGAACTCGATGCAGCTGTCCTCCAGAAGTGCAGGGGAACTGGTTGAAAGCCTGAAGTTAATGAGCCTTTGCCTGGGTTCACAGATTCACGGCGCCACGAAATACATTATTGATCCTCAAAACAGTCTGTCCTTTTCCAGTGTAAAAGTACAGGAGAAATCAACGTGGAAAATGTGCATAAGCTCCAGTGGAAGCGCAAACCAGGCTTCGTCACTGGGCAGCCTAAAGCTGTTTTCCGACCAAATGTCAGATACGACAAATGAATTGGAACGGATAAAGAACAGGAACTTGAAAAACAGTGTGCTACAACTACCTCTCTGTGAAAAGATGATATCTGTGAATATTCAGCGGAACCCAAAGGAGGGGCTGCTGTGTACCTCCAGTCAAACCAGTTGTTGTCATGTCATTTGACAACGACCTGACTTTAACAGCTCGATCTGCTTGACAGCGTCATTCTTCCTGGTCGGAGCTGTGAACACCTTGTCACGGACCCCCTTTTATTGTCTTAAGATTTTTAAGTGGGCTTTGAGCAGTTATTTATTACACTTTTAATTTTGTGTTTGCTTGATGGTATGACAATGCATGGTCTTTGCATGCTGCTAGCCAATATGTTTTTCTTTTTCAACAGAACAGAATATTTTATTGTGTAATTTTTACATTTATAATTTTACTATGGAAGATCTGGATTAAATTAAAATAAATATCTGGATCCTAATGTAAATGAAGCACTTAGAAGTTTCATGTTCTGCACTTAAAACTAGAGAGAGAAGCTTTTGTTTGCTTGTGAAGTGTTAATTCTTGTTCTGACCTTCTGTGATAACTAAAATATGTGATATGTGGCATACTTCTATGTGTCTGAAACAGAACCAAAGCAATAATGTTTTGATGCTGAAAACTCTTCAGGGAGCTTTCAGATGTTCCAAGGCTTGTGCAAAGCAAAGATGCACTGAAAAATTAGTGATCTTGAAATATGATTTTAAACCCACACCTATTTGTCTTAAGCTATGATGCGGATAAAGTTGTGGCTCAAAAATCAAACTGAAAAGATCTTGTTTTGCTAGAGGCAGTTTTCTTTTAAAAAAAAGGCAAGTAGATTTGTAAGGCAGCTTTCTCCCATAGAAATATGTTAATATTACAAGCAGACAATCTTTTTTAATATAACAAAGGTAAATTATTAAGTCTACTTCTGAGTTTTTACATGCTAACTGAAAATAAAGTATTTGTATGAATTACTTTTGTTAGTAGTATATCATGACATTTAATATTTTAGGTTTTTACCTTTTAAACCCCCTCCCCTGTCCTCTCCTCCCCTCCCTGAGATTCCAGAAGGCAATAAGGGATGGAAAACCTTTAGGTAATTGGATTCACATAGAAATTGTTATTGTCATTTACATTTTTGTTATTACTACTCTTTTTAAGACTTAAAATACTGCTGTTGCCCACATGTGCATCACTTATTTTCCCTCAGTAATAACGCTCTTCATAAAGTCCATTTAAAATAGCCTATAGGAAAGTGTTTATTTCACAGCTCTCAGCCTTCCTGTCGGGTTTCCCATTGCCATGGCAAGGTCTTGATTTAGAGTATTTCTGTACGAAAGGATACTTTTGACCAGATGAATTAACTTTGTGGAATTTTATTATCTAGAATAAAATATATTGCAGATTCCTAGTTTTGGGAAGGGCAAGAATGTTTTATTTTTTCATGCTGTGCACTGGGTCTTCTAAGCAATGCTAGTGAAACTGGGGGTACTATGTAGCAGCGCCCTGGGCAGACCTTGGGTGTCCGAGAGGAGTTTTGACACTGTTGAGCATCTTGTAACTGTTGCAGAATGGTCAAATAGAGGTTTCCTGTCCGCCGAGGAGGGAGCAGAGCACCAACGAGGGGTGTGGCGCTCAGCCAGGATGGCTGCAGCTCATGACAGCTCTTTTCGTTACTAAGAGGCTTCAGAGAGTCTGAGTTGCAGGGGGTGTCCTTCCTGAGGAGCACACCCAGGGGGTTCTGCTTCCTGAACGTGGCAAAGGATAAATGTTTTGCTTCTTTTAAGTTGTTTTGAAACTCTAGTTGCAGTTTAGTTCAAAGCTACAGGAGTAGATGTGTGGGTGAAGCCATAGAACATATTTGCTAGAAATTTTTGAGCAGGGATCTTACCAAGGGCCAGAAATGAGATGTGTGGTTCACAGACAGTGAGCGTAACATCCACGTAGGAGACAAGTTTATAAAGGGCATTGGCAATAAACTTTATTTGTTGCAGCTTTTTTCCAAGTATTGTAAATACTCTTTCCTGATATTATGTACAGCCTTGGAATGGCACCTTTTAACTAACCCCGGGTGTATTTTGTTTCCAATGTTTTTATATACGACTGTATATATGGTGCTCACTTTAGAACAGCAGTGTTGACCATTTATGCTGCATAGTTGTATTATAGCCTTATAGTTGTGTGTGGCTGGTTGAACCTCTGGGTGTACAGATGTGTTAGTCTGAGTGCTGTCCTCTCCCCATTTGTTGATAGGTGAATGATTGTGCATGTGGTGTACGTCGTATTATGTTGTCACGTAAAAGGAAGGGCGAGAATAACCACTACATTAAGATAATATTGGACCAAACTATTTAGAGCAAGTAAACAGTTTCTTGTACCCCTTAACGTGTCTTTAAGAGTTGCATATAGTTACAGTAGTGTATAAAGTAAATATTGTGGAAAAACAGTTAGTCTTGTATTTTTCTGTATGTGTGTATATAAATATATATAAAAAATGTACCTCTAGCAACTTAATCTGTATTTAAGATGTGACAATCTTGACACAGAATTTTAAGAGTAGCAGTCTAAATAAGCAGAATTAATGAACAGAAATATAAAAATTCCTCACCAAGAAAGAATCCATGTATGTGTGTTAAGAGGGTACAGAAATATCAGCTGATCTTATTGCTTCCAGCAATGTTTGGCTTTTTCATTGTATAAACATTCATGGTGTGCGACAGAAATGGAAAATCCAGTTAATAAAAGCGATATCCTGATTGATGCATAACCGATGACTTGCATGTGGATGCGGTTTGTTTCTCCTGCCGTTCGGGGGCTCAAATAGAAAGGTAGAAATGTCAGCTTAGTTGCTCTGCAAGAGTCCAACTTTGTGTGTAGAGGAACGTTAATTTGCAAATTTCCAAGTTATTCTCGTGTGTAGATCAAACTTGTTCGTTTGGGCTTTGTCACAGTCGGCATCTGCTGGAAGAGCTTTTTGTCTGAAGGCTGAGGTAGCTGTTCCTCAGGCAGGACTTGAGAGTGGTTTAAGTAGTTTGGTAAACCTGATGTGCTGCTGTTCAGCTGGAGGACACGTGTGCCACACCTTAAACCCTCTTAGCCACTGGTGCTGTTGGGGCAGCTCTGGACCACAGGGCACGAGGCGTTTCAGGCTCAGGTAGGAGGTTTGCTTTGTGTGTCCCAGGTCACTTGGATGAGTCTGATCTCGGCCACACGTGTCCCTTACAGTAATGGGAGGGGAGGGACACCTCTCCCAGCCCTGACATCTCTTTTGGGGGAAGGAGTTTGCTTCAGTGCTCTCAGGCTGTCTGTGTTAGATGGACTGATGGGTTGTATGCCAAACCTGCACAGGTGCTGTGTGAACTAGACTTTGTGAAGGTGTGAGTTAAATTTACCAGTACAGATAGAATGTTTTTAATCCAAACCTAACCCAGTACTTTTCCAGCTCCAGTCAGTGCAAAACAGGGTGGAGGGGGTAGCAGACAAAGAACTGAAAGGACTGTGACCGTGCTCAAGCAAGGAGAGGTGTAGCAGATGTTGTACTGCCCTCCCAGCAGAACTCCAAGGCCAAGCAATGACATTACATTAGTTGGTAGATGCACATCAGATTTCTTTTCGTGGCAGATTTTTTTTAAGGGTTTTTCTTTAGCAAATAAAGGAAAATGCTAGCAATAATAGGGAAATCCCAATGCAGCTGGCTGGCAATAAACAGGGAATGGACAAACTGGAATTTCCCAAACTTTAGAGACAAGCCAGCCACACTGACAGCCTTTCCCATGCTTAAGTTTATGTGAATGAATCAGAACCGATCTGTCACTAGTTCCAAATTATGACTTGCTTTCAATAAAAGGTGTTTGAGTAATAACACCTTAACATGACTGTGCTTGGGAAAGCGCAACAGTGACTCATTCAGTTGCTGACTGGCTGCAGCCAGTGCGTCTCTCCCTCTGAAATCACATCCATGCAGTGTTTGGAGGGATGGACAGCTGGATTGCCCTTCTCTGGAGCACTGTCTCTAAAACTGCTTTAGCTGCTCCTTCCTTGAAGCACAGGCTCTGGCTATTTAATTTTTTTTAAACTTTAAATTGTAATTATTTGCAAGAAGTTGACTCAGTTTGGCCTATCTGCATGTATTACAAATGACATCCATTTCCTGAAGTCAAGAGCCCTGTATTAGTGACAGAGTCAAGTCTTATTAGTGACAAAGTCTTATTACAGTGGGGGTAAACAAAAAAAAGGAAAAGGTGACTTCTCTTTCCCCCCATGGTGGGAGACTTACCTTGTATTTAGAGGGCCTGAGAAGCATGAGGCGGTTGTATGGACTTCAGGAGACTCAGCTGTGTCATGTCAGATCTCAGCAAATAATTTTAGCAAACCCTTGTGTAACATCTTCTTTCCTCCCCCTCACTCCTCTCTCTTGGGAAACACAGGGCTGGGGAGGCAGGCCAGAAGGATCTGGTTTTCCTTCTCATGCCCTGAGCCTGGGAGAGGCTCGGCTCAGCCCTGCAGACCTGGGAGCCAGGAGCTCTTACAGCAGGCCCAGCATTACCCTCACCCCACAGGTGATGACAGAGGCTGCCAGTGCTGCACGTTGTGTGGAGCAGGGGGGTGCAGAGAGGTCCCTCCTCTCGCACAGCAGTCTTGCAGGCTCCAGGTGAGTCACCAGGCTCCACTCCAGCCTGACACTGGCACTGGCCCCTCCAGCTCTTGGGAGAGGCACGGCAGAGCTTTCCTGAAGAAAGAGGTGGCAGGAGTAGGCATGGTTCCCACTGGCTTTGTTTATATGGAAAAGGAAGTAAACTCTCAGTTTCTCTGAGTGAGATTCAAGATCAATTCCCTCAGGTCCAGCTAGGCTAAAATATCCATAATTGCTTGCTTGCTCACAGAGGAACCTTTCCTCTTGTAACAATTCCAGTGTTTTCCGCTTCTGTTCAGGTTTACAGGAGGTGAGCAATAGAAATTTTGAGTCAGCAGATGCCTCTGGGACACACAATTAGACCTATGGCTCAGCATACCTGATGAGAGAGTTTTTGTATCACCAACAAATGATTTATGACTGCCCTTCTCCTTGAAAACAGCTTTTCTTGGTTGTTATTGTTGCTGCTAAGGAGATGTGTGAAACCTAAGTCATAACAGATAGGTACAGGCTACTCCCACATAGCCATCTTCCCAAACAGGATGCCTCTGGACTTATCCTTGGCTTCTCCCTAAAGCTTGAGACCAGAGATGAACACATTCTATTGCTCAGAGTCAGGCACTGGCAGAGCCCTTGTCTGTCAGCCTGCACTCCCAAAAGGCCCAGAGCCGTGGCTGTCCCAAAGCTGTGAGAGACAGTGCCATGGACCTTGGGAACAGACACTTGGATTCCACAGCTTGTGAATGGTGGTTGGTGGTAAGTATCTTATTCTTTCTAACATTGTCATCTGACAACTGATTTTGGTCAATAAGTTTCATCCCTGGCATCCCACAATTTTTACAGATGTACCTACAGCAGAAAGGAAACAACCTATTCAAGGGCACAGACAGAAAGGCTTTTTCTCTCAAGTGAGAAATGAAAACAGATGCCATCATGAATGTAAAAGAAAACCAAGAGACAAATCAAAACCCTGTATCAAACAGTATGAAACACAGCAATCCTTCCCCAGTAAAAGAGCAAAGAGTTCCACTACAGAGGAAGAGGCGTTGAATTTCAGTTCAGTGACAAAGTAGTACTCGGCAATATGTGGGGACATTTCTCAGCAACCTCAAGTGTGGGCTCTTCAGGGCAGAAACGCTCCCTGTCATGACTGTGCAGCAGCTGTGATGCTAAAACAAGAGTTCCCCCAGTACCGGGAACAAACTAATCCCTACTAAATGAAGTAGTCCCTTAGTTCTCACACAATGGAAGGTCCATCCCTACTAGCTTTAGATGGAGAGTCCACCTAAAGAACAGTGTTATCTTCAGTGATAGATAAGGAAACTAAGCAGAATTGATTCGCCAAAGGCAAGGGCCAACAGCTAACATTACTGATGCCACTGGGCACTTAAACCTTACTGGAGATTTTCCTGTTAGTCTGCAGAAAACAGGAGAAGAAATGGACTTACTTTTTTTCATGTGATTGCAGTTGAGACACCACAGGGTTCTCTTTTCAACCCATCTTAGGACTTGTTCCAGACACCTGACACAGTTGCCATCAGCAAAACACCCACAGCACCAATGAACAGACCAGCAGAATCCCTTCAGAATGGCTATGACAAGCTGACAGGAACGTGCTCCACCAGGAACTGGTGGATTTTTCTTCTCCTGAACTGCTCATTGAAAACCAGTGACTAGGCAGTTAAACAAATGTTTAAACAAATGTGAGCAACTTCAGATCAAAGTGGGCAAGAGGCTGCCCAGCTGAGGAGCTTTCATGGAGAACATGCTGGTCCCCTTGTGAAAAAGCTTTGGTTTTGGGATCTCTACAGCACCATAGGAAGGGTGACATACTGCCCTTGGAGATCCTCAGGGCAGACACAACCCTGCTGCAGCTTTGGAAAGAGCAGCAGCCCAGGAGACACCCCTGAAAGAGCTGGGAGAAGCAAGAACAGGGACAGCAGCTGTAGCACGGGTTTGCTCCTCTTCCCAAGGGAACAGAGTCGTTTCTTACTGGGTCATGCCTGCAGAGCTGGAGAAATGCTACTAGTAAATTCCAGACAAAATACATTATTTTGGCTTATTATTAGTTATATTACTCTGCTCTAGGAGCCCTGTGGTGGAAATCTGGAATGTGCAAAGTAGGCAAAACCTTAATTACGGCAACAGCAGATTTTTCCAAACAAAATTCCAGCAAGTATCACATACAGGTAAGTTACATTTACAAAAGGTTAAAGTCACAGCAGCCAAAAATAAATGGTCTCAAGGTCACAGGTGCAAACACTGTAGGTTTTGATCCTATTAGTGTCAGAAGACAATGAAACATTATGAAAACTGTCTTTCTGTGAAAGGCAAGTTAAAAAAAAAATCAGATATTCACCACAGACTCAAGGACTGGTATATCAACTGTGACGTTTAATTGATCTGTCACCATCAGTTCATTTAATCAGAAGATCCATTCATACAATACTGCAGTTCAAGATCCAGGAAAGTGATACCAAAATCCAATGTAAAATAAAAAATAAATACCCTGCATAAATTACTGACCAGCAATCTGAATACTACTGAGTGCTTCTTACCTAGCTTTTGAAAAGGTTTTTACTGCAGTTTATTTAGAGAACCAGCACGCAGGAGTATATAATGCATACTCTATGATATTTATGTTCAACTATTCCTCAAATCATATAATGGAATACATGTTTGTTCCCTATGCAATGTGTAAAATATTTAAATTAACTTGCTGTGGGCAAACAGTAGCTAATAAGCAAGTCTGAAATGACACAGGATTGATTAGCTATTGTAATAAAGGAATAAAAAGGGCGATAACCCCAAAGGGACAGTACACTGTCAATTAAATAATATCTACTTTTCTTTTCCCCTTTAGAAAGTTGCAGCTGAAAACTATTTGGCTTCTGGATGCTTCCTCACAGGATCTGTTTTCAATCACTCAAAGCACAGTGAGTCTGGCAGATTTCAACCAGACCTGGCATAAGCTGGAGTGCTTTATTTGGTGTTGACTTTGCAAACGATTACATACGAGAAACAAGGAGAGCAGGAGAAAATACAATTTTTACAGTGTCAGGCAAAGATTATTTACCAAGTTTCACATAAGCAGGTGCCACCTACTCGGTAGATGGTGGAGTGTGCACTGAGAGCCACCCATCCTCACAACCACAGGCCTGAGCAATGCCCACATGTGACTGCTTTAGTCATCCTCATTCCTCCGTGTTTACTCCTTCAGGGACTCCACCGCCAGCTTCATTTGCTGTGGGAGAGGAGAGAAACAGGGAGATACACTCAGTACAGCAGCAACAAGGGGAATTACACAAACTAGCAGGAGCAGAAAGCAGGGCATTTCTGAATCCCACTGATGCATCAAAAAGAGGAGCTTGAGCTTTAGTACTTAAAAAACCAGAAGTCTGTTATGCATGACTTTTACAAAAGACAGTTTTAAAAGAGGCATTGCTTGTCCCACCAAAAGACTCAGCAAATGACAATGCAATCTGTAGGTTAATTAATTCTTTTTGTGATGAATTATGCCTTACATAAAACTCATCTGGCCTTAAATATTTAAGCTTTTAAGGGATTTTAAAAGGTCAAGGAACTACTGACAGGCCGCTGCCCCCATTTCCCATTGCAGCCATCTGTTAACTGTTATTCAGTACTTCTTTTTTTGTTGTTCGTTTGTTTCATTGTGGTCTTTTTGTTGTTGTTGTTACATTGAACAAAAACAACCTGTGATATAAGAGAGAGACAGCAGACTGTTATAGCAATATGTTTTACTTCCAATCTTGTTAACCAATTTTGTTTTCATTATCTTAGCATGTCACCATAAAGATCTCCGTGTGAAAACAGGATAACAATCCCAGGTGTCAAAAATAACTGCTGAGAAAGAGAAACCAGAGCTGTTCTGTCAAGCTTCTCCTTAGAGAGGATGTTTCATAGCACAGAACTTACAGAGGCACCAAGAGCAGAGTTTAGATGATGCCAAAGGCATCTCTCACACAGCTGGGATCATCACCCAAGGGTCTTGCAAGGTCTGGAAGGCTGGAACCACCCTGATGCACTAAAGAATAGTTACAGTGACTTAAGTCTCCAGAGAAAAAGACTGAGAGGCAACAGTCACAGGAAGGAGATGAGATGGAAACCAGCCCAGGGGACTGAGTGAGGAGCAGAGGCAAGGAGATGCACAGCACTGCTGGAATTCAGGAGGTCACAGGCTGGTGACCAGCATCACTGTCTCCTTCAAGGCAATTTGGCAGAAAAGGAAAGAAAAAGGCTGGACAGGAAGAAATGAGAGCGATCACATGAAGAAACAATTTATGCAGCCTCCAGCTCCTAAGCAGTGGTGTGGCTTCTGTATCATCCCCCCAGCAGAGAATGGACACGTGCTACTGAGCTGAAGTTTTTTTCTTTTATACTTGGATTTGATTTTATACAAATGGCCCCAAATATATGAGCTACCAGAGAGACAGATACCAAATAACGCTATAAAAGAAAATGGAAAAGAGGAAACTGCAAATAAAGTGGAGAATTTAATTCCATTTCTATCGCAGAACATGGGATAGAAAGAAGTCAGATGCTTTAGCACAGCACCTTCTATCTTTCCTTTGCTGCTAGTCTGTGCCTGAACCCATTCCAAAACATTACTCTGCATGATAAAACACACCTACAATAACTCTTCTTTACTATTTTTATCTGTATTTCCATGCCATCTATAAGTGAAGTAAAATTAGTTTGTGATACAAATATTTATATGCTTCTCCATAGCAACAGCACAGGAAAAAAGCCATTGCTAAGGGCTGCAATACAGATTCCTCTTCTGCATCCTGATTCATTTATTCAAATAAATGTCTGAATAAAACTACAGCATCTTTAATTAAAGTGACCTTTTCCTCCTATTGTAAAACCATAAAAAATATACAGAAGACAGCAATTCAGTTCCTGATTCACCAATTCAAACCTGAATTTCTTAAATTCTGAGTGGTGTTGCAATTATATGTGGATTGATGAAGAACACAGAAAACTGGAAAGGTATTTTTATTCTCTGATCTCTGAAGGGCTTGCCAAAGTCTGGAAAAAACCCAAGCACATGACTGTTAATGATGACTAAATGGTAATCTGTCCAAAACTCTGTACAAGCAGGACTAGTGTAATTTATTTTGGAAGGCTCTCCTAATTTTAACTGAGCTAATCTTATGTTAGGATTCTCTTATGCTGGCAATCTTATGGCAGCATATTTAAAATATATGGTATGAACAAACAAATTTCCCAGCTTCTTGAGTGGGCCAGTGAGTAGAAAAACCTCTTAAAATAGCTTCACATACTGGCATGGCACACACAGCCTGGGCAAAACCAGTCCAAATGCAGTCACACATATTTCAGGAAATGAATCACAAACCGTGTGAGAACCCCAAGAGCTGCATAATTAATTTCTTCTTTATAATTTCTAACACCAAAACATATTTGGCAGTACCTGGCAGCAGCAGGCTCCCCTAAGAGCAATCACTTTGGCAAGCAACATGTGGTGGCACCCTTGAACAGTGAAATTTTATGCCAAGTTCAGGCTGAAGAATTTTTAAATTTTCTTTTACTGTGAAAGGAAATGTTCTGTTTTAGTGGGAAAATATTTCTCTAAGACAACATATGGGACAGGGAGTGTATTTTTTTTCTCTGATCCTAAGAAGGGAAACTCACAAGGTACTTTTAAGGTGACCTTTCCCAACAGGTTAACTGAGGGACTGAGTTAACTACTCTTCCATCAGAAAGACATTTCCTTGTACACTTTAAGTAGTATTTTAAAATTACAGAAAAAGGGGTATTAAAAACTTCTTGATCTACTTTTCAAACCTACTAATACTTAATGCCAAACAAAGCTCATTGAGGGGTATTAAAAGCCTCTGCAAACTAACCAGAGGCACAGTTCAGATATGAAACCATTCTTCCTTTATTATCAGCTGAGAGTTAATAGTGAAAGGTTCGCCCTTAATGGTCAGTTTTATGGAGCACCCTTAGCAACAGGATGCATGCCATACATAAGTTAAGCATGTGTTTAAACTAGTATTAGTGTATTTTAGTGGGGCTACAGTGTTGTTTTTTCTAAAATTCTGCTGTTAGAAAATGCTCTAAATATTTCTCTGCTGTAATTCAATAGATTCGCTATTTCCATGTTATTAAGTTTAAATTTCCTTATAAAGCACATGTAATATAATTAGACAGTACTTTCAGGAGAAAGAGCAAAAAACCTTCAATGTGGTTTACAAATAGGCTTTACCAATTACTTAGAATTCCCTACATTTCAATATTAAATTTTCTGAAAGGACTTTAATAAAACGTAACAGATACTTTCACACCACAGTTAGAGTTGCACACCAAGCATGGAAAATGAGGCTACTTCCTTTGCAGGCTCACAACCAGAAACACAAACTTCAGTGTTCAGGGTACTGGCTGTGCTAACTCAGAGGGTCTGTGGAAGTCTGAATGTGTCATTCAGTGCTATGAAAAATACTAAAATACAAAAATAAGTAGCTACACACATGAAATAACAGCAGTAGCACAGACGTCAGCTCCAGCAGAACCCAGTGAGCTGCTGAGGTATTTACCACCAGCAGTGCTAGGGCTTGGTTCAAGCCACAGCCTCCCTGGAAATGCAGTCACTTCTGCACGGCATGAGGAGGACCATGGCCCTCCTTCATCCAGCCCCTGCACAGTGCCCAGGGATGGGGAGATGCTTTGCCCCTCGCTCTGCACTGCAGGGCTGTTTGAGCAAGGACACTGTGTGTCCCCAGCATGTGGCTTCGTGCTGCCCCTGAGGCTGAGAGGTTTGTGCTGCCTCTCACAAACCCCATCTTGCCAATCCATCCATGACCTTCTTTCTGCACCAGAGGATGATAGAGGAAACCCAGCGTTTCTGCTGTACCAGGGCTGCTTCCACACACACTCATAACCTAATCAAACACGCAACCTTTCCTTTATGGTTTCTATGGGACAGCCAACATTTAACAGGCAGATAACAGTCTTTGCCAGTTCAGTGTTGCTTTATTGCCCTTGCTCAGCTCTGTGTCAAATGCTTAGAACACTGTTGTTTTCCAGTTATGCTCAGTCCTGGGAAGCCAGCCCCTAACTACCATTAATTTTACCACTGTGTGCGTTAATGCCAACTGACAGTTCAACCACAACCCCAGAAAAACAGTTTTAAAAATCAAAAAGCATATAGAAGTGAAAAACAATGAAACTAGGACCTAATGACTCACCAGTCTGGTGCTTTTCCATATGTATATTCAACACACATATACATTTGTTCATATGAAGAATGGACATGTAAATAGTCTATATTAAATATAAGAAGGCAGATGTTTTTTATCAGCAAGTCTATCTTCTGGTTTTCCTGTATACACCACACAGAGCAGCTCATGACCAGTTACACAGTGTAGTGTTACACAGTATCTTTCCCACTTTGTAAAATTAATTATAATATGAAAACATGAAAGATATATATTAAACAATACTTTCCTAATGGTGTACAGTCACAACAAAGGCAGTTTCTTGGCTCTTGAGCTGTGGTTGAGAACTGCATCAGCTTAATCTGTAAGTACCAGCCAGTTACAGAAGAGGTAAATTAAAACCCACTTCAAAACTCAATAAGGCTCTACCACATCTAGTATTTAATTCTGTGTGCAAGTTTAAAAACTTATTAAATAGAAATTTGTCCTCACTGATTATAATGGTGGAAAGTTGTGGTAACTTCATATCTAGGATCACAAACCTTCCCTCAAGGTTTCCATCTACACTGAACACTCTCTTACATGGAATGGAGCTTTAGGACTGCAGGCTTGGGGTTACTTTTAAGCCTCATTTCTGACTCTGAGCAGTTTTTCAGCAACCTGTTAGTTACCTCAGCTGGAAATGATAACAGATGCTTCTTTACAGTAGTAATAACCAGCCTCCACAGTAGTATACTCCTGTTTATAAATCCCAGGACCACACAGCCACCATATAACAATGAATGCTTATTTTCAGTTAAGTCATCCAGCACAACCCTTCAGTCTTCTTGAAAGCCATTGATTTCCAGAATAAAATTTCCCCTCCCCCTCAGTAATATGATAAAAGACTTGCAGGAACAATTTCATTACTACCTTATTTACCAGAACCAGACCTGGGGCCCTGTGATGCTGCAACCCAGTGGAAACAACTCTCTATAAAGGAAAGCCACACATGAGCATTAAACAGCCAAGTACAGATTTTTGATAAGGAAGTGAGAAGAATTTTAAACTGAAGATAACAAAGAAACAAGTGCTGAATTGTCACTCTCATGAGGACTCTGTAAGCAATTACAGTAATTTAACTTTTGGAGGACTGAAAAGTTACCAAGCCCTGCACCTATCACTCTCCTTACTTCTAGGTTGCACCTGGAATATTGTGTCTAGTTTTGGGCCCTCCAGTACAAGAAGGATACTGATCAACTCCACCAAGCACAGCCATGGAAGCCAAGACAGGCAGGGAGCTGATGCACAAGCCCTGTGTGAAGCTGAGACACTTGACAGTATCTCCACAGAGATCAGCAAGAAGATGGAATCAGGGTCTTTGCCAAGGTGCACCAAGCGGTCATTAAAAAATAAGAAAAAAACCCCCAAACAACACAAAACATTTCACTACAAGCACAACTAAACACTGCAGCAGGGGCCCAGGGAAGTTTTGTAGTCTGTGCCCTCAGAGGCTTTCCAAGACCTGACAGGGAAAAGCACACCTGCCCCC
>WBMV01003229.1:4448524-4558112 GCA_013396655.1 Campylorhamphus procurvoides | reverse complement strand
CCACCTTCTCTGGGGTCTGAATTTGTGCTGATCCTGTTTGGAGGAGGAGGTTGGATTAGAGACCTTCTTTCCATAGTTGTTTCTGCAGGATTTGTGACAGGAAGTTTGCCTGGACTCCCAGACCTAGAGTGTGACTTTGCTACCAAAACCAGAAGGCAACAGCAAAGAGCAGAAGTAATAATTCTCTTCTTTCCTTTCTTGTATGCCTGATACAAGACAGAATACCAAGTACAAAAGCCAGTCTTAATGAAACAATAGGTTTGCAAAATTAGTAAGTGCAGAGTCAGGAAAACTTGCAGAATCACATAATACGTGCCTTGGAGTATCGTGCCTGATTAATAGCACTGTGAGGAACAGCAGACAAAGCAACCTCATTTGTAGTAGATTTTTTTTTCAAGATTTTTTTCTGATCTACTTCATATTGTCTCTGATTTAAATTGTAAATTACAATATTCTTACACTATTAGTCACCCTTTGCTGAACCTTATTTTAGTTCAGTAGACAGTACAAAAATCTAGAAATAATAGAAGTCACATTAGAGAGTAGAATAGTATTCTCTTCAGAAGCATAACATGCATTCTGTCCCTCAAAACATCGACATTATTTTTGCCTTTGTTTAGTTCATACATAACGGGCATGTAGCTGCCAAGTGCCAGATAAATACACAATGTTAAAGAACATGTCTGAATGCCCAACAAGGAGTGTGTGCTGGAATTGCCCTCTCAGGATGCCAGCCCAGCCCAGCCCAGAGGATGCTCTTCCCTTTCCCCTTTGGCTTATGCAATTACCTCCCATCCAATAAGCTGCTGGTCAATAGATTTTGGAGTCAAAACTATTGACTGCATATGAAAGCAATGATGCAAAAGCATCCAATGTGACATGACCTTGGTGACATCTCTGAAGGGAGGGGAGGACTGCACAGTCCCTCCACGTGACTGCCTTTCCCTCACACATTTCTGTAATTCTGTGACCTGGGTCAAAGAGGTATCACTACAGTTTAAGGGTGCAGTTGGTCTCTCGGTTAGAAGCACATCAACAATGTTTTAATGATCTCAGGGGGAGCTATGATAAAATTTACTTTCTCTGGGGCTTTGGAGAATGCTAATTACCTGCTTGCAATTACTGGTTACAATCAAGAGAAAATGAATAAAATAAACTGTTCTGCCTCTCTGAAGTTTAACAAGATTGGACACGAGATATGAAACTAAAAACCCAACTTCAGGCACTATTTTTGGAAACTGCCATCTGTGACATATATCTGACACAAATAAGCAGACCAACATGAAGGCTGCATGGCTGTCCTCTGTCCTGTTGCCACACACCAGCCCCAATGCTGCAAGTACAACATTTCCATCCCTTTTGTGGCGGCCAAGAAAGTTCAGCCTGACAAACATGTCAGATACCACCAGAGATATCAAACAGCTGAACAGCATAAGTAGAAAATATTAAAATATATCTGAAGTACAAACCACATATTGAGAAATCAGCCTTCCACACTACGTACTGTGCAGACACACAGGAAAAGCAATCACTGTGGTGAAGGAGTTCTTTCTAAGAGCGAATTTGCCTCACCATTAATCTGCTCTATCAGCGCAGAAAGTGAGTTTAATTCTAAAGTTACCACAGTATTTAAAAAACCCAAAACACTTTAATGCAGGAGAAACTATTCAAAGTTTGTATTATTTGGTGAAGAAGAACTATTTTCAGTTCTCCTCAAGAGTTTAATAGGCAAGGAATTCAAGACCAGCAAAGAAGGGACCTGCCAGGCCACCTTATGTGTTTTCCTCCCCTGCAGAGGCTCTCCTGCCCCAAGCACTTGTTCTTACAATATAACTTTGAGCAATATTTTCATTTGTGCTTTTCTCTTCAAAGACAAGATTTCTTCTACTTCTTGTGAGGGCTTTGCTATTGCCTATTCACAGATTAGCGGAAAATAATAAACACAGAGCTAGTAACCAATTGCTAGTTACAGGAATTTTATAAGTGTTCTGACAAAATCAATGGTACCACTTTTAAAGCAAGTCAAAGACCTCTTTGCAAATACTTCCAAAACAGCAGTGGCACCACAGACAGAATTCTTTCTTCCACCAAAGACACCTGAGACATGGCAAATTCCCCTTCTGCCAAGTACCCTGCTCCTTGGGAAGACTATGCACTCACAGAAAGAGACAAATTGTTTTCCCTTAGTTAAACACTGGGCTAAGCATATGAATTAATTAGTTACAGGTTACTGATTGGCTTTTCAATATGTATTTAAGTCAGTATCTGTCTGATCAGATTATGTCAGGTACATATTCAGATAAAGTCAGTTACTCAAATTACTTACAGTGGATTTATGGTTTGATCTGGCTCAGGAAGAGGATAGGGAAATATGTTATTCATATTTCACTCTGTCCTAGACGTCTGCATATTGCCACTTTGGAACCTTCAGTACCTATATGCAGATACACACACGTACACAGAGGACATACAGCTTATTGAACCTGCCATTTGCACTGAAGAGGCACAACTGGGCACAAAGCATTACTCTCAGCCTACTACAAAAGACTGCCTAATAACCAGGTAGGAGAGTCAGAATAAACTTTGAATTAGCTAGCACAGCTAATGAAATTGAAAATGAGTAAAAGGTTGGTTTGATAGTTTATTACTGCATTTCTTCAAAATGAGTAAAATTGTAACAGTGACATAGTCCTAAATTATAGGTATGGCAACATTTATAAATTACTCTGCTAAGCCTGTTTCAATTTTAAACAACTCAGCAAAGGGTAAAGGTCTGGTTTCTTTGAAGGCAATGGCAAAGTTCTCATTTACTTCAGCGAAACCAGACTCCCTTCCATTTACAGGAGAACAAAATGCTTTTTCCCTTTTTCCAAGAAGTGGGAAGAAACCTTTGCTGCAAGTTATTCACTGCCTTTTTTTCGGAGTGATGCAGCACTCAATTAGCAAGGCTCCTGTCCTCCTGTAGGCCTTTTCCACTAGAAAATCAAAGTACTTCTGGATGTGATGCTGCACTCAGTGGTTTTGCCGTGCCCTGGGTGCCCTTCCTCCTCAGCCCCCTTTTCAGAGCTACCTGCATTACTACCACAGACCCTAAAAAATCCCTGTGGGTTTCTGCCTCTATACCATCAGCAATTTCTTTGCAAACCTTTAGGAAATTGTTTTGCAATAAAGAGCAAATTAAAGTTCTATAACAGCTACTATTTTCAGGCTGAAGAGATACGGTATTTTAAGCAGCTTTGTAATACGAAGATAAAACAACGATCTGTAGATATGTTGAGTATTAGCACGCACTCTGTTTCTGAGATCTGCTTTAGTGCCTTTGAACACTCTGCTATATAACTAAGAACTACAGAAGAAGATTTTGAGATGAGGTTTAGACTGGGAAAAAAGTAGGAATGATTTCTGACTATTTAATTTTATTATTTTCATGCTTTGCCAATCCTATAAATCCAGTTTCTCTCAAATTTTGTGCAGAACAATACATAAAGGCATAAGCAGAATACTTGTATTATATAAAATACATATAGCTTTGTAAGAACTTATTAAAATAACATTGCAATTTTTAGGTTTAGAACTTCATATTGAAACTGTTACTTTCTAAACAAAACTTGAATAATTGGAGAAAGGGGCATACATACTGCAATTATTCTTTTACTTCTTCAACACAAACCTTGTCTATGCAGCCTTTCCATGCACACAGTAAGTCAATACGCTTTGGTAGCACTCATTTTTTCTGCTTTTTGGTTTCTTTAAAGTATTTTTGCTTTCTTTATTAAAGCATTTTGCTCCCCTTCCTTTTTATCCCTTGCTGTTTCCCTGCCCTCTGCTCTACTGTCCTAGTTGCACCCTCTCCTTTAGATTTTTCTTCTAACCAAGAAATCACTCCCTTCTGCCTCTAAACTCACAGGTGGGTGAGGGTCAAACTTGCTGCCAGAAACACTGCCAAGAGGGCTGCCCCTGGAAGCTGGCAGCTTCCTGTTGGGAAGAGAGCTGCACTTCTCTTCCCACTGCCATCATCCTGCTCTGCTTTACAGGAGTGGTGGGAAGAAAAGGAAGGACAAAGTACTGCTAGCATGGCCTCACTCCGGGGCTCTGCTCAGAGAGGTTGGATAAAGCCTTGCCACAAAACGAAGCCTAGAAATAAATGTGTGGAACAGATACATGCAGCTCCAGTCCAGCTGCTGTTCTAGATTGACCTCCTTCTTTTGCTTCAATGGAAATTAGAGCTAATGGTGCCAGCTTCGGCATGCACTGAGGGATTAACTATTGTGATTCATGTTCAATTGCCACACTAATTCTATCAGACCTCAAGGCTTGGCTTTGAAATATTGGTTATACATTGCAAAGTGCTTTTACTGGATGCCCTGGGTTACCAGTACCATCACATTCCTATTTCTCAATTTTAATCTATCACAACAAACTCATTCTCTAGCATGCAACCACAAACATCTAAAATAATTTCTCTTCAACACATTAGCTGTAGCACATCAAAACTCTCCGATTGCTATAGAAACACTGTACAACATTACCGTTTGTGAGAAAACATATGTTGTCTTGTAAATTTTATAGTAAGACCTTTATAAAATAGGTTGTTACATCTGTCAAACCAACCATATTTTAACAAACATGCCAGTAAGTGCTGTGAAAGGACTCTAAATAAATGCTGAAGACATCATATGATTTTGCACCAGTAAAGTGAGTCAATATTACCCAGTGAGTCACCCAGCTAATTCACTGTAAATTTATGTGATGGTATAAGATGGAAGGTGAACACACATTCCTGCAGAACCTTCAGGGCAAATCAAACATGCAAGCTGGGACAGGACGAATAATTACAAAATATTAACAAGCTGCAGAAATCCATTTTCTGCACTTTGCACTTGATAATATGTCAGTGCTCACATGGTCCTGCTTCCCTCTTGACACTGTAAATAATCTGACAGCAGAGTGAAAATTCCATATACCATTATAGGACCAACAGAACTGTAAAAACCATGGCCATCGGTTACATCCCTTCCTAAAATAATAACAATTCACAACCACAGGAAAATATTTCTTCACTAACTAAAGTAAATATCTCCTACATATTAAAAAGAGGGTGTATCATTTTCCCTATTAATAGGAAATAATGGTAATTATTAGAGATGTAAGGAAATAGAACAAAGAAAAAGATATGAGGCTGTGGTTTACAATAAGCCAGTATAAGAGTGCATCTACAAGGAACTGAATTCACGAACTGGCCAGTATGGCTATCATAATATGATAGAGAATTCACACTTCAGCTTTGCAAAGGAGCTTTTCAGCAGGTAGTATATCCTAAATACTGATTAGCAGCAAGTATTAATTTAAAATATGTATTATATATGTTACTTTATATTACTTGGTATGAATCACCTACCAACATAACCTTCAAATAATTATATTTGAATTTTGCAATCTTATTAACTTTTGATCAAAGGAACATATTCCATTGAAACTGCCATCTGCTGAACTTGCTTCTTGATTTTGTTTCATCTTTCTCTGACATGGGAATAATCACCAATACTATTGGGGAAAACATATAAATAACACCTTAGGTAAGTTTTCTGTCTTATGAAATCCGCAGGGGTTTGACTAAAAAGAGAAAAAGAGGTCTTTGTCCTGTGTTAGTGAATGACTCAATCTCTTTTCTTGATTTCTGCTGATCAGTGAAAAAAATAAAATACAACTCAAAATTATTAAGATCTATATAAATGCTCTTGTATTAAATGCCTATGCAACAAACTAGAAGCTTCATAGTAGCACTAAAAATAATTTGGTTTTGAAGCAGATAGATTCTTTCTATTAATGAGATAAGATTAATACTAATTGATGCAGCAAGTAAGCAACTGCTCCCATTAATAGTGCTCCTAAGTTTTAACCATTCACTGCACTTTCATACATTTCTCATTGAAACAACAGGACTGATCACTCCTAGAGAAGCAATTAGGAGTGAACTAATTAATGTTTTGGTCTGATAATTTCAACATCACCACCTTAAAAACAAGTAAGGGAAGCTCTGGGTGTGTCCTGCCTTCAGAGGAAAGGTGTCTTTCTGCCATATGTGAGTCTAATTTAGCCACCTAAGAGTTTGTCAACCTGGCAGACCAGCTATATTCTGGGTTTACTCAACAATGCTTCCATCAACCGAAACCCATCTGTCTTTCATTTCATTAAGATTCTACCTGACTACAGGTTACCAAATGTTACCTAAAATGTGGTAAGAACAGACCCTTCAATCTCCCCAAATAACAAGAAGGCTTTTTCAAAAGAGAATGATTTATTTGATAGCATCTATCAAGTCAGAAACAGGAAGCACCACAAGCCACAAGTCCCTTATCTATTTAGCAAATTTGCTACACCTTTTTTATATATGAGTGCTCTTACCTTTAGAAAAAAAACCAGCAGCTCAAGAAGATGCTGATAATAAGCCCCATCCCCTTCGAGGGAAACAGACCTCCTTAGTCAATTTATTTCAAACTATTCAACAACAGAACTTCTCTTCAACAAATATCCAGCAATCCCTTCTTTATTTTGGGCAGTCCCGTTCTTCCAATAGCATGTGAAATTGTACTTAAACATCAAAGGCTGTGTTGCTGCCGAAGTTTTTTCAAGCCTTCTTTTTTCTTCCTAGGTAACCAAAAGCAGTACACAGGCAGAACTGTACAAAGCTTTTGGAATTGGCATGGCCAAGCAGGTGGTGACCTGTACCTGTAGTCCAGACATCAAAAAAGACCTCGGCAGCAGGACCTTAGCACTTGAGCATTTTTATAGAGAGCTAAGACAACAGAAGTCTTAATGTGTCTAAGCCCTCTAAGTGCTAGAACTATATAAACACTGCAATATAAATAGTCACCTTACACACAGTTCTTTTCTCTCGATGTCTGACCTGAATATTAAAAACCTGAATATTAAAAGCCATCCTGGCAGATGTACTATCTCCTATACAAGGATTACCAGAATAGTTGTGAAAACTTTAAAAATCATGCAACTTTTTCCTGTTTCTTTCCTATCAAAAGCTGTGGGGTCACCGTGCCTGCACATGTCTGCTAAACCTTCCAAATGTTTTCTCTGCATTGAAATTTAAACTCCTCCTAACACATCTTTGAAGGAATTGATCACATCCCTCAAAGTTTGATCAACCAATCTGGACAACATTAGAGCAATATCACTCAAAATAGCACCACATTCTTTGCGTAGGTTATTTAGAAATGGTTTTAGCATTATTCCCATTTACCTGGGGATCAGATACAATTGGCCTTGGTCCTTATGCAAAATCTCTAAAGAATTATAGGCTGGGTCAGAAGGGACCTTAAAGAACATCTAGTTCCAAACCCCTGCCCTTGGGCAGGGACACCTTCCACTACACCCAGGTTGCTCAGAGTCCCATCCAACCTGGTCTTAAACAAACCCAGTTGTAGGGCACCCGCAGCTTCTCTGGGCAACCTGTTCCAGTGTCTCACCACCCTCACAGTAAAGGATTTCTTCCTAATAGGTAATCTAAATCTACCCTCTTTCAGTCTGAAGCCATTCCCTTGTCCTGTCACTACATGCTCTTGTAAAAAGTCCCTCTCCATCTTTCTTGTCAGCTCCTTTCAGGTACTGGAAGGCCTCAACTAGGTCATCCTGAAGCCTTCTCTTTTCTAGGATGAAAAAAGCACTTGCTCTAATATCAAAAACTTGCTTGCATCTTTGAAAGGAAAACACCTTGCTTTATCATGGTGAACATCTTTACTGCTTTTTCCTGGGGTTTTTGGGTGGTTAGGTTTTCCTCCTTTTTTTTTTTTCCTCATAAGTAGAAATAATTACTCTCTGCATCTGTATGTCCTTTCTGCTCAACTGCCCCATTGATTCATTCCAGAGTTTTGTCTGGGAGACATTCCTTTCTGGCTTGTAATTTTCTTCTGGAATAAGCCAATACTCTACCAAACTTTCAGTGTCTGACAAGGTAATAATTTCTGGCCAAACAGGACATGTTTTGAATGTTCCCTCCTCTGCTCTGAGGGACCAAGAATGGGACACAGAACTGCAGCAGACTCTTCAACTGAGTTGTGCATTCCCACCACGTATATTGCTCTGGGACAGATTTGCTCCAAGATAACAAGGTAGATGGTACAGCTCTGGTTCAAAAAAAACTCTCCTAAGAAAAGAAGGGAATCAGACAAAAAAATTATAGATTGGCTACATAGCCCTAACAAAGACTCCAGAACTAAAGCACTCTCAAAAAAAAAAAAAAAGGACAAAAAGAAAAAGGCAGCAAAGCCTGTAAATGAAGAAAAATCAACAAAACAACCCAAAACCAAACAGGGCAACTAAACTGCTAAACTTCAGATTCTCCAAATGCTTCTTAGAAAAGGAAACATTTCTGTTTTCAATCTATTTCACAGGACATATAGCCAAAAGCAGTGCACATTAGATCTATTACTGGGTGAATAACCTAGCAAACCACAGAAGTGCAAAAGCTCTGAAATGACAGTTGAAGTTTTACTTGCTGTCAAGAGAAAAGAAAAAAAAAGAAAAGGAAAAAGAGTATTAAAGTATCTCAACTTATAAAATGTTCTATTTGTTTCTAGTCCTGCTTCTCTGTTTGTCATTTATTTTACTAAAATTTAAAATCCAATAAAGCTTTAAAAAGTATCTGTCTGAATTTAGTTCTTTTGCCAGAAATTTTCCTCCTGGCTTCTCTAATCCGTTTTATATGAGCTGGCATCTTAAAAAGCATGCTTTGGTATGCAGAGCCAACCAGTACCATTGAAACCTCCTGACAGCCTGCCTCTCAGAAGCAAAAAAGACATTATCTCTCCAAAGGACCTGCTCTAAACAATGTTCTGTTTTGCACATGAGCTCCCTACCTATCATCCCGTGCCCTGTTCCTTGTAATTCATACAGGCTGCACATCAAAGAGGATCAATGCTAAGAGTGCATGCAGGAAAACTTACTCTTTTGGTTAAACATACACCTATTTATATGGTGCTGTGGTGCTCTCATGTACATAAATTGTTTTCTTATGAAAATTCCTTCTAAATACTGGAGATTTCAGTTTCTTATTAAATAAACACAGAGCAGCAACACAATATTGCTTCTGTAACAGAGCAGTACCAAGTCAGACACACATGCAATGACGTATACATGCCTGTCTACAGAAAGCTACAGTATATGTCCTGTGATTTCAAAAAGTTCCTAGCAGGATATTATATTGACAAAAAAAAAGCAGAATGTCAGTCACTTCAGTTTAATACTTATTTCAGGAAGAGAAGGTTAAAGGAACTCCACTGTTGTCTGCTAGCTGAATTACCTTAGAATACATTTTAGTACTCTATAATCTGTTAAACATGCAACATTCAACATCCCGCTCTCTGTATGAATAACAAAAAAGTAATTATTTTCAGCTTGTCAAAAGAAATAAGTATTTCTTGCCATCTTAGAGCGTAGTGTGTAATGAATTAACTACACAGTAGGCACTAAGAATCTAAAATATTCACCATGCTAACTTAAAAGGATGCTGAATACTAACTAAAGACTGACATGCTCTTTGACCCTAACCATCTTTCTTTGAACATAAAACCTCTCTCATTTCCCACATGTCAAGCCTTGCTGTTTTTCCACAGAAGTGTGTGACACTTCGAATGCAGCAGAAATGTTGTGTTTACGATGCTCTGTGGAAGAATGAAAGAACAGGCAGTGCTCATATGTTGACTGTTGCAGGCATTCAGGTTAAAAAAAAACCCTACACTCTTCATGAACACATCAAGCCTTATTTGCTTAACTTAAGGTGCTCTCTATTTTGCTTGCATATTGAAAAGACTCTCATATTAGTGTGACTAACCTTATTACGTTAATTTTTCTCTGTTTAATTGCTTCACAATTCAATCCCTTCATAGTTCAGCTGTTGTTTCAATGAGATGGTCTCTAACAGATTTGCTGGCAGGCTGAACTACATGTAGGTTCTGGCCAGAATGGCATTTTCCTCAATCTTGTGCTAGAAACAAATTTGATTGAAAGAGAAAATGCAACGCAATGAATCCATTTCAAGTGCTTTATGATGTATCATCCTACTCAGAGTTTCTCAATTCTCTAAATATCTGCCTTCCCCTCAGGTTTTGTACACACACCGAATGTCCCCTCCCAGGCAGACCACCACATACCATCCATTTGCAGTTTCACCCTGTGGGTGCATATTCATAACGAAGTACAGCACGAATACTTTATTGCTTATTCAGTACCTGAGGAGTTTGTGTATGCCCTGCCCCCTCGCACTAAACTAAAAAGCATTTGGAAGTAGGTAAATGGCAAATTTGCATATCAACAAAACACTCCTGACAACTCCAGTTATTAATGGGTAGCTTCCTTTCCTCCCTTCAATGCCTGTCCAAACGATCATTCACACTGTCACTGATTCAAAGCAGTGTCCTCCCACATATTCACAGCTGATTAGGAGTTAGATTTGAGAGTCTTTCAGCTGCACAGCTGACACAGGACTGCCAAGAACAGCTTTGCTTCTGGATGTCTCTGGAAGGGCAGAGATTGGTACTAAGGTAGCAAACAAGGGGGTTACTTTTCAGATGTCCCGACCACAGAATTTTCGGTGAGCTCAACACTGTCACTCAAACGCTGATGGGTGCACCTGGGTAACCAAATGCAGGCAAATATCTCACTGCAAACTCTGATGAATTGTTACCCCATTAGTCTCCTTAGTGATATGCTTTTATTGAGTATAACTGAGTAACTAAAACACAAAAATAAAAAAAAATCTCAAGCTTAAGTGTTCAAAGCGCATGTTCATCCACATTGTAATAGGCACCTGGACAAGGAAATAACAAACATAACCAGGCATCTGACAGCATGTATTACTACAGAGTAATTATTAAATAACTCAAGCAAGTCTCTGAATGTCAGTGGTGGCCAACAACTGCCTCCTAAAATCTTCAATTTTCACTGTGACAGTATGGCCCTAAAACCACCCTAATCAGATGTCTAAAGGGCCAGGGGCACAGAGCAAGGGACCACAAAGTAACTTTGCAGCTCCCAGCCAGTTCCAGGGGAAGTCATCAGTTTGCAGAGGTCTCAAGGATACCAAGCACCTCTTCATTTTAGAAAAATCAGTCGCTTGGTATGAAGGGAAATCCAAACCAACACCCCATCATTGAAAACAGGATTGTAACTCAGAGTAGCTGCCAGTAGTTTAATCAGGACTTGCACACAGCTGTCTCTAGGCTCAGGAAAGCCAGAAATGAGGCTTCGTTAGTTCTGCTGCCTATGAGCAGACTGTGTGCAATGTGAGAACATGCAAATGGGAAAGTTTATTGTATAAGAAATCAGTCCAATCTCCTTCACAGTATCTGGCCCTGTACAGTCTTGATAAAAGTAGTTTCATTCCCTTCCCTGTTTACAACCTGCATGTATCGGGGTTCTGCTGTTTTCACTAGTTTCTCAGCATACAGATAACAAATTTTCTGATTCCTTTTTATTTCTATCCAAAAATGACCGTAAGACTCTGTATCTAAAACACCTTTTTGCCCTTTTCTGTCTCTAAGCAAAAGTTATTGCTCTTTATGAGAGAGCAAGTAGGTAAAAAGAAATTTTAGAACATTTCTAAAGAATAAAATTAATGCAAGCATATGAATGAGGAAAACTGTCAACCACAACAAAAATCAGAGTAACTACAACTTACTGCCTTGGTAAACTTGAAAACACTCATAGTTTACAGAAATTTAGCTCTCCAAGGAGCCAGGAGAATAATATCTGCCATGGCAACCAAACATAGCAGTCTTCTGGCACTTTCTGAATGAGCATTTAGGAGGAGATTAATTCAATACTCCACAGGATGAAAGGGCTCTTGAGATCCATAACTGTCTCCCACAAATTACCCTTATTGTACAACTGGATGTTTAGAACAGATTGCACATTATCTATATTGAACTAGAGCTTTCACAGCAAATTTATACGAAACAGATTAAGCCCACATGATGTGTCACACTATTTTTCACCCACTTCTTTCAGGGCATTTATAAAAACGGGTATTTTATTAAATGGATCGTTGCAGTTTTGCAAGATTTATTTTTAAGCTTATCTATATTTAGAAGACACTGTAAAGCCTTTTTACTATGAAATTTTGAAATTTCTGATACATGTAAAAGCATAAAAAAGATACTACAAAATATACAATATAGTATGTGAACAGACAGCAAAAACACTGCTATGTGAGCATTACAGTCTTTGTTATGCATTTCAAGCTAATTTGAATTTACAATAAATTCAAGTGATGACATACCTTGATAAATAATTGCATCTTCCTATTTATATATATCAAACCATATTCTTTAGCAAATGCAGCACCTGATGAGCACCAGACACCTCAATAAAGATGTGTCTTATAGAACACATTTTACAAGAGGGTATTAAACCTCTAGCTGCTTCATCAGAACCTAAACTACCGTGGAATCTTGCCTCCCAGGACAAAAGTGATTTGGTGTTTTCCTTATTCCCTTATATCACATCCAATCATACTGTACAACATATAGAACAGAAAAAACTTGGAAGAAAACAAGACTTAGAGTGCAAGGACATTTAGGAACAATTACAGGATAGAAGAGTTTGTCAGCTACTCTTAGGAAAGTGCTCAAGATGCAGAATTTCACTTGCTCTACTAAGGCAAGAGCTTTCCAGTTGGCTGCAGTAATGAATAACACCTGGACTGCACAGACTGTTCTGGAGGGTGCACATCCAAAAAGTAGTCTTAGCCAGTGTGATAAATGTTATTTGAGGATGAAGATTATAAATAGCAGTGATTCAGTGTTGTATTTGGCAACTGCAATGAATGACAGGTGAACTTTTAGAAAAATTTCTAAAGGCCACACGTAAACTGTAGTGACAGACAGAGGAAATTAGACACTTAATCCATCACCATTCCTGAAAATCCCACTTTGGCTCTGGTTACATTATCATACATCATTTCTAAAAAATCCCTATCTTCTTTACAACTAGGAATATGTTAGGCAGGCAACAGAGAAACAAAAAGTAGTGAGTGTAATTACAATTTTGAAGATCCAAGACTTCTGCAGAACTACCATTTATTGGCAAATGAGACAATTTTGAATCTACACTGCTTAAGTATAGATTGTACTCTATGTTATGTATGGAGGAACTGTGTATTCTGAATAATAAACAGCATGTAAAGCAAGGAACAGCAGTTAGGTTCTAAGCAAAGAAAACACCAAACAGCAAAATAAATTTAGGCAAACCAACATCACTCACTGAACATCAAATAACTTATCACAGACTGAGGTAAGAATATTGAGTGGAATAAAAAATTCAGAGCATAACGAGCAAAACTGTGGTTTGGCAAGTTCCCTTCAATTTATTACTTCTCACTTTAGTTCTATTTTACAACCATTATATCATTAAAAACCCCATAGTTCTCACTTTGGTACTGATAATTAATGCTGTTATAAGTTTTAGAAGGTCTTTCAAAATATTAGGCATTTTTAAGCATTCAAACATCACAAAAAAAAACCCCAAAAAACCTCTGGGCTACATCTCTTGAGAGTGAGAGGCTCTCACATCTAAGGGGTTGGGCTGATTATTCCAGCCAAAGACTTTTGTGTTTCTTGACTCCTGTAAAAAGTGATAAAGTGAAACAGATTTGTACAATGATTTTTCACCATTTAGACTCAACAGGAAGGCTACACAGGTTTTAATACCTGCATTTTAGAAAACAGGTGAGGTGTTCAAAACCATTATAATGATACTTCTTCCAGAAGTATACCTGTTGATCAATAAACCTCCAAACCAAACCAATCTTTCCTGTATAAAGAGAATTAAATAGGTTGCAAATTCAAGTCAATATATTTCCAAGGAATTAGAAACTCTAATTTGAAGATTCTGTCTCAAAGGATTTGCAGAAGTACTTGCATTATTGAGTAAATTGCTACTCCCCAATAGTACTGCTTCAAAGATCATTATTTTCCAAAGCTACTCTTCACAAACGAGCTAGACAAATCTGCAGAATGTGGTAAGAATTTGAATCTGCAATTTATGAAAGCAAACATATAACCAGAGAGCAAAGAATCATTCACAAATACAAAACCTGTCACAACACCAGATTCCTCTGCCTCCATGTCAGACGAATCTGAGGTTTTATGCCTGCACTCATTCCTCCCTCTCTTTGATGAAAAAGACCTAGCATAATAATCTTTCTGATATGTGCCTTTGACTTTATCATCATTCTCTTCAGCTTACTGTTCCTTTGCATGAAACTAAATTCTTGGGGCTTTTGGAAGTTTTATAATCTACTCCACATCCACTTGCTCCACTCTGACACAGAGAGCTAACTCTTCTCATGGTTTTGCCAAAGAAATGATTCCGTGCTAGTATACTTCTCCCTCCAAATCCTTGCTCTTTTATGCTGCCACACAAGGATGGAAAAGGTCTCCATGAGCATTCATAAAAAGTATCCCGAAAAAATCACCTTTGCTGTATAAAGAACAGATCACAAGAACTTGGATCAGGCATTTATTAGTCATCATGAACACGTCTTCTGGGGAAGGCTGAGAACTCTTCATTAGATCTAACTGATTAGATATGCCAAAATACCCGGTTATTTTTTTTTACCACATCCTCAAGAGTCTAATTTTTGCTACCATTCTAATATTGTAGTTTAATGTAATAGAAAGTATTATCTAATCTTAGCTATAGTTACCACTGCTTGTCTCCTGTAATAGTTACAGTGAGAGATTGGAAATGTAGCATGAACTGCGACATATTTGGAGTATAGTATTGGGAAGGGAATATATTTTGTAGGAGTGAGCTCTTTTCATGACTGAGTAAAGATGTAATGAGAGCTGTACTTCACATTATGCAAGTTTTATAGTTCCAGATATTCTGAATGAATGTAAAGTTTAAATTTAGTAAGATGTGGTTTGAAGGCAACCTTGTCATTTAAACACCTTTTGAGTCCTTAGGAACAGGGCTGATTGTTGCCTTGGAAACAAAGACTGCTCTCTATTGTGTTCATTTCAAGGGATTCAGTCAATTTGAAGTGGTATTTCCAATTGCTAATTTTATAGACAGGGCAGGTGCTGAAGTTTTTAAGATCAGAACAGAGCCTGTTTGCAATGCTGCTCCCTGACAACAAATTTATTTCTTTATTTTGCTCTGCCCTTGGCAAATGATATCATTCTTGTGTAACACTCTGCAGGAAACTCAATTATATACTGTCCCTCTGCGTTAGGGGGTGATTATGATAATGCAGGAAACAAACCTGAAAGTGAAAATGCAAAGACTTCAGGCATAAACAAACAAATAAACATGTAATTTTGGTCATAGCATTCTTTAAACTGACCTAAGATATTTATGAAAAAAATAAACAGGGTAACAAGGAAAAATCACCCTGCGCTTTACTTTCAGGCATAATTTCCCCCTCTCACCCTGAGGGAGACTTGTCCTGAGATGCTCCATCAGAGCAGAGAGGGATAGGTTTCTCCAGAAAGTGCTCAGAACTCAAAGTTAGGTTCCTGTTCTGAGGAAACTCTTTTCCTGCTTTTCTTCAAGGAATAGGAGAGACGAGCATATCTAAACCAAATCCTCCAAGTGTGTCTATATAATATATTCAGTGGTGATATTTTAATTACACTAGCTATGATAGCAAAATGCTAGTACTAACATATATACCTCCAGTTAGCTATAGGAGTTTTATGCTGTTAAAGCATTTTTTCTTCCTCACATGCACAGGGCTCCTTTTTCAGTTGAGTAGTTACAAAGCACATCCACAGAGCACTCATTCATCAATCTAGCCTTCAGAAACTGTGGTTTTCACTCAGCTGTAAAAGAGTCACTGGCTTGACCTTCTTAAATCTGCATTCTGCATTTTTGTTAGTAAAATTAAACCAGAATCTCCTACAATATTCCAGGGTTTAATATATCTAAAAATTCCTCATGACCAGTCTTGCCTTTCTAATCAAACTGCAGAACTCCCGTCTCAAAAGACTGGTGAAAATTATTATTTTACAATATGAGAACAGCTTACACAGAAGCATGTACAGTATAGGAGCCATAAGCTGCACATATACCCAGAGGGAAAAAAAATATAATACTTTAAAACCCCTTGAAACAAGATTTAAATAAAGCAGCTACAGAATGATTCAGCATCAGAATTGCTATCAAAATTGTCATTGACAAGCTGATTCAGAGTTACCAAAAAACAATTATAGAGGGCATATGGCTACGGGCAGACCCACATGCACATGCAGGTGTATAAAGACAGGCATACAGGCACAGGAGTTGATGTATTAGGAAATCAGAAATGTCCTTCACATAGAACAAGAGAATTTACAGTTAATGTCCATTTCAACACTATGATGAAGGTGAGAATTGCTTATTCTTTTTTACTACATGAAGACAATGAAATTGCTCGATTTTGGTACCAATGGGAAGTTAAAAAGCAAATGGAGGAACATCTTCAAAGTGTGCTATGTGCAACTACCTTTCCTGTCACTCTTCCACCTTCCTCAACTTTCAATTTCAGGTTTCAGCATTCAGTTTTGATTGCATCAGGTTTTCTTTGCAAACCATCACATTCTGTTCTCAGTGAAATGAAGGCCTTTGAGAACTGACTATTTTGGGTGTTATAACAAAAACGCGTGCATAATGAGGGTAAATTAAATGCAATTTAATCTAGTTGAGGGGCTGGGAGATTTAGTTCAAATACTGAATATTGTGATGAGTGAAGAGCACAATTCAGAATACATTCTTTTCTTCCTTAGTTCTTTGTTTGTGTCCTAATAAAATCAATGTAAACAAACTGCCTAGCAGAGCAAGGCTGGCATGGGTACTTAAATGATTTTTCAGCTCGTTTCTTTTCCGGGATTAATTCCATTGTCACTTTGTGTAGAACTGTGGAACGCTCATAGTGGCAAATAAATGGATGTTTACAAAATACTCACTGTACAGAGACTTTAAAATGCCTAACAGCTTATTAGAGTCCAGGGTGATCTGCAACGATGCAAAGAGTACATTTATTAAATCAGGTTCATGAAACTCATTGCATGACAACCTAGCAACGTCTCTCCCATGGAGATGAGAAACATTAAGATAAGTAAAACAAAGAAATGCAAAACTGAAGAGATTAGAAGAGTCTGCACACTAAAAGGAATACAGACAAAAACCCTTTCAGAATAAAGCACAATGGACAGAATACAAAAAGCTGGTCCAAAATTTGAAAGAATAGGGGGAAGGGGAATACCATTTTTATACCAAATGATTCCACAAACCAAATGTACTTCATAGTCAGGGACTCTTTTTGTCAGACAAAGGTAACCATCTGGCTCCAAACTGATGTACAAAACTAGAACACTGAGCTAGCTTGTTTGCTCCTTGTCTATCTGCTACTAAAGAAACATTATTTTACTTTAGCTGGTTCTTTATATTATATTGTCATATGGATTTTATTGGTGATACACTTGACACCCATAATTGTTGTGGTCTGCCAGTTCTGAAATCCCAGTTGGAGAAGGAACAACCAGCTTCCCATTTCTTTATCAATAAGGAGTCAGTAAGGTATAAAACTCTATTGAGGCTAAAAAAGACAGTGCAGCATTATGAACACAGGCTATACATCCTAAAGAATTAACCTATTCCCTTCTGCAATATATGAATAATTATTCTTCCTTAAAAAACTACCCATAAAGACCTAGCAATGAGTTACCATCCAGTCCTGAGTGTACAGGATGCATGTGTGAAATGTTCTACTTAAACAGAACACAGACTGCAGGATGGCTTCATGGGGCAATCTTCCTAAACATGGGAAATAAGGACAGAGATTTTCCTCAAGGAAAATAGACAAAACTCAGTTTGCACTAACAAAGCAAAAAGCAGTTGCTCAAAAACTAGACAATGAGATCCCAGCAACTGTAAAGTGACAAAGTGTGTTACATGGCATTGAAGTAGGAAAATAGGCTGCAGCAACTTCTGCCGAGTGTTTCTTCATAGAGTTCACAGAAAACTGCCATTACTTGAGGACCAGCCAACAGACTGAAACAGCAGAAAGCTCTTTACAGGGGGTTAGTGGTTAACATTAGGCTGCTAATGGACAGAATTTTCTTTACTTCGCAAGTCAGCCTACACTGAATTTTGTTCTTTGTTTCATGAAGGAGGTGGTCTGACCTACACCTGAACTGCCCCTCACTCTGGCAATGAATCGTGCTGACCTGACAGTGACACACCAGAGGCAGCAGTGCTGGATGTGAAAGCAGATCCCGACTGCAGTTCTGTGAGGCAGAATCAGGCAGAAGAGGTAACTGGGCTATAGGCTGGACTTACATATTTGCAGTCTCTAATAAAAAGATGTGCTCAGTTTAGTTCAATGTTGGACAGTTAAAGAGGTTTCAGCTTAAAAGTGCATATTCCATGATCAGAGCAACCTGTTTCTGAACAGAGTGGAACTGATACTGCTCCCGATTTGTTTGGACAGTGACCATTGTAGCGCTCTGTCAGCACCTGGCCTCTGGAACCCATGAAAAGAACATGCCATCTCTGTTCCACAATATCTGGATGAAAAGACATTCACTCCTTCACTGTGAAGGTTTTCTGTTTATGAAGGTTTTCACCTGAAAAGTAAGTTTTAAAAAGGAGGCTAAAGGAAGAAAAAGAGCACTCCTTCCTTCGCAAAGCTGAATTCAATCTTTCCAATAACTTAAGGAGAGGAGAATGTCTTGTAGAGCTCTCATCTTTGATACGTTACAGTTATTGCAGTGATTTCAACCACTTAACCTGTAATATAAATTAAATTGGGCACACTGTCAAGAAGGTGCTGTAGCTATCTGACTGAAGCAAGAAGAATTGAGCTCTCACTGCTGCCATTAAAATGTGCTGCAGAGGATGCAGAAGGTTCATCATCAAACATCTTTTGGTCTTAAGCTTGAACTGTGATGGATTAAAGAAGCCCCAGCAGATACTCTCCCACCTTTCTTTCCCCCACAAGAAATATCGATGCTTTTATTTGCAGGAGAGCTGCAGTTATGTCTACAGAGGATCTTACTAACAATATCAAAATAACTAGTGAAAAATTGCTGAGCTGCAATTCTCTTTTCAAATGCAGAGAAATGCTTATTTGGATTGTATATAACAGTAGGCCCTTCCCGCTGGGCATAAAAACTCCCCACCATTTCACAGTATTGAAACATATTCCACTGCAATACAAGTTCATGTAAGTGATTTGCTCTTTTAAACTGATACTCAGTAAAAAAAATTAATTTCTTATAGAGATTTATTTCCATTCTTCTTACGAATCATCATATTATTTTTGAATATTTTTACACGTGCATCTCATGCAAACATGCTGCCCCTGCTGCAGAAATCCAGCAGATGCCCATTTTCCAAGTGTGCTGCCTGTGTTCCCGGGCTGGTTTCAGGCGGGTGGTGCTTAGTTTTGGAAGCACAGCCAGTGACCTGGAGCACGGGGGAGCACTTATGTAATATGCTTATACACCTTACATAACCTTCATATACTGTGACAGCCAAACCATCTCCCAGATATTTGACTAGCTGACAGCTCTTCCTCTCTAACTCTCTCACTATCCGGCTTTTAAGAAGATATTTAAAAAAAAAACGACTAACAATCCTCCCTCACTGCCCCCACCCACTGAGCTCCCGAGATTACAGACACTAATGGCATCATGCTAGTTACCAGCAGGAACAGATGAGGTCTCTGTTTTTTGGACATTTTCACATACATCCCCTGCCAGTAAACCTAACTTTAGAAAAATCACATTGTGCACACATTACAGCCATAGTTTCACAGCAGGAGAAACCTGGGTTTTTACAATTTATTTTTTTTTCTCAGTCCTCAGTAATTTAACCTTTAGCTGAGTAGATGGCAAATATTAACCAAGGACATTCAACGAGGAGGAAGGGAGAGAAAATTTGTTGTGCAGTACTCGAGTATTTAACAAAGCTACAGCTTCTGAACATAACCTGTGAAAAAAACAATTCTTTCCAACTGAGTTCTTTCTCTTGGCTGATATCAATGCAAAAACCAAGGCATTTCAAGAAAATTAGTTCTATTTGTCTTTTCCAGGATAGTTATATGTTTGGGGGTTTTTTAAACATGTTTGCTTATAATTGTTTATACTTTCAGAAAACTAGAAGTATAAACAATGAACTCATACTGTCTGGTCAACAAAAAATTTAACTCCTAGCACATTGCTGTAACCGAGCAGCCTCATTTTGTATCAGTATCATTATAATGACACTGGTAGAATACAAAAAGCATAGATAATATTGTTAGTATAAAACACAACCAGCAGTCTTCTTAATGCCAGCTATAAGTAGACCTGCTCTGTTGCTTTTGCCATTGAAGTCGGATCTAATCATGAGATACCCGCTCTTTAACCTTGTCAACGAAACTACAACGCAGAATCTGAATTTAATGAGTAACATTTAGCAGTAGCATGCCTAGAAACACAGTCAGAGGATACAAGATAATTTGACCTAAAAAAGCTAAGAGGCTTTGGGCATTAAAGCAGACTCAAATGTTTATCTTAGTGCAACAGTTTTGCTCTCAAAGCTACCCACTATGATTAATGTTTGCTGGAAAACATGAGCGCAGCACAGGAGTATAAAGACAGCAACTTTTAAATGCATCTCCTCCAGGGAAAGCAGCAGCCCATATTCAGCTGAACTTTTAAAACCTGCCTATTGTGACTATAAAGATACCTTTAAGAAAAAAATAAGGGAATACAGTAGTTACAGAGGAAAGATGTAACTCAGCTGTTGGGCAGAAAGCATAGGCTGCTGAAAACAAGCTATGCATTACGGAGGTGCTGGCCAGAACTCCCTAAGCAAAGTGCTCCCCTTGAAACACAAGTGCTCCCAAACAGCAGAGAGATTTACCTCTTTGTGTTTTTAAGTATTCTGGTCATGAAACAAATTCTTGAGCCTTCTACACATAAATGCTTTTCATAAGAAAGCCAATATAGCTAATTACTAAGGGACTGTTTACTTTTAATTTGCAAGTAAATAAGAATTTTGGATGCACAATACAATTTTAGATGAGTCACACATGTAAATAACCAAGTATATCAAGGAATACAAACCTATTCCTCATCAATGCAGTATTTTCTTCTATAAAGTTAAGAGAGTTTGAAACACTGGACTTTTAAGTGCCCCAGTGCCAAGTGACAGAAATGACCTGAGCTATTTTAAGAAACTAAACAATGTCATGTCAATGTTATGTTGTGGTAAAACTGCCCAGCATACTCCAAAACCAAAACAGGCCATGAGGTCAACCACCACAAGTCTTGATATATCATCTAATGACAACTGCCAAACCAACAGTAGTTAAGACTTTTTGGGTTTTAGCAGATTAAACAATTTTCCATGAGAAAAGACCAGGAAAGTACACCCAACACCTAATATCCCCTCTGTGGTGGCAAGAAACAGATTAAGTAAATCAATTCAGGTACCATACCAGGGTGGAACACCAGAAATTACATGAGCTTTGCCAAGTTGAATTTTCTCCAATTTGGTAATCAGTCTGGCTTTCAGTGTGTTAGCAAAATGTTAAACTGGCCTCCAAGAAGAGGACTCTGTACCAATTCATGTTATTTGGCCATCTATACACAAACATAGGAAAAAGGGAGTCAGCTAAAGGCCTGAAGCACATGATTTGACTATACTAATTGTCTTAAAGTAAATTTGCAAGAACCATTAACAAGCTAAAAGCAAATCAGGCCATCATGTTTTCCACAAAGTCTATAAAATAAATCTACAGAAACTCGAATTCGCAGATTCCAGAAGGCAAAAGGACCCCCATAACAATTCAGTTAAATACCTCTTCTCATATGTAAAAGCTAAAACCTTTTTCTACCAAATCTGACTAGAATATATTAAGACATCTGCAAATAAACAACCTATGTCCTTGAGCAAGAATAATGAGTTGTGGCACTTCTCGCCAAAGGATACTGTGGACCCTAAAGCTAAAAATGGTTCAAAGGGGAACAGAACACTATCATGGAAAAGAAAATAACTGAAGACTACTAAATACAAAGAAACTGCATCTGTCTTCAAAAATCAAGAGCTAAAAATGACTGGAAAGCATGATAGTTTTAGGGGGAAGCACACCAGCTAAGCTGCCACACTTCCCAGCTCTTTCCCAGGCACCAGTTTGTGGATACTGGTAGAGATGGCAGACCATCTTCAACAAAAGATAGTTTTGTCCCTAATACACTCCATTTCTAATCTGAACCAATATTCACCTATTTTATTCACAACCATGTCTCCGTTATGTAATGTCTGATTTCAGACACTGGGCCACATTATGGTTTTATCAAGAAGGTCAAAAAGGTCCCCCACTACACTTCCATGCACTGGTAAATACATAGCTACAGAACCTCTCAACGCTTTTCTTGACAAGCTAAATAAATCATCCCTAAATAATCTTCCCTACATTATAGGAGCAGCAAAGGTTACAAACTGCTGGTTCAGGCTGTCATATAATTTAAGAGAATCATTTGCAGATGTATTAAAAAAACCGCTGATGTTGGGACAAAAGGCTTAGAAATTTACCTATGGAGATATAGTCTTCTTCTCACAACTGCATCTTAAGCGTGCATTAGCCAGAAAAAACTATCAGAGCTTAATCTCTGCAGACTTTCCTGTCTTCAGTTTCTGAATTCTGGGTATGCCATCAGAGTTTCTTTTTTATTTCCTAGTCATATATACCAATTAAGAAATGCCAAAAGCAAGTTCCTTTGATAATACAAGTGCTACCAGTCCCCTCCTAAAGAAGCTAGCAGGTTGCTTTGCTGGAGCAGACACATGAAATGGAGAGAAAAGCAACCTCTTTCTGACTGGTACTCCACTCCTGCTTGTAGCAAAGTGACTCAACACAGATTCTGTTGCCTGGTCTGGCACAGGGAGAAAAAGGGACTCAAACTCCTTTCCCCTTCAATCACAGAGGCTGTCTCTGCTCCTTCCTCAGGCACTGAACATCCTGTCATGCTCTCTTGAGGGATCAAATTTTCTGCAGTTCCTCATCATTTACTAGTTTCATTTCAGTCAAGTAGCGCCCATTGTTGAATATCTCCACAACTGTTATACAATCACTAGTGAAAATATTACTTTCCTCACTTATCCTATCTATGAAATACATAGAATAAATTTTGCTGCCACATATGTATATTCAACTTGGAGTTAGAGCACTTACATCTCTACAAGTAAGAGAGATGGGACTTTTTGTTTTGACACACACATGGCATGTTTTCACAAAGAAAATCTCGCATACAGTTCAACACTGTCCATAAAACAAATAATGGATTTTATTTTAATCTTCCAAAGCAAGTAGGAGAAAATGCCAAAAATCTCTCTGACAAAATGTAATTCATTGGAAGTGTTTTATGTTAAAAATATGACATTTCCTAGTCCACAAGGAACTTCAGTTGTACCAACTAGTTCAACATGGGGATGTTGGACTGGATGACATCAAGCTGTCCTAACCCAACACCAGTCTATAATTCTGTGAAAATTTCATTATGAAATTATGCTAAGTATTCTCTTTTGGGATTCTTTTCTTTTGAAGGAATTTTAACAAGAGAAGAGATTCATTTTTTACTTCTTGCTTTTGTCCTTCACCTTCTCAGTAACAGGTATAACCACTATTTAGAAATATGTAACTATAGACATGTGAATGTCCTGTTGAAAGCTGGTTACCAGACTTCTTGAAATCAAATCTCACTGTGCACTTTATTCTCATTTGTAGGGCAAGTAGAATAGCCTCTTCCCTTGTATTCAAACTAGTACACATATAATTGGGATCCCCTCTGGGTTCTGAAACTGTGAAAGCCTGATGAAGCTGCAGTAGTCTTACAGCAGGAACAATTTGAACCTAGTTTTTATCCCCTTACTCCAGGTTTCCTTGTTGAGATCCTACCTTGTCAATGACCTGGGATGTCAGGCACAAAGAGAGAACGGAACTGATTTATGTTCATTCCACCACTAGACTCTAGGTCAGGATTTGAAAAGGAAAAATGGGTTAACTTTCCAGAGAGACTCAGCTGTTATGGAAACACAACCTGATGGACAATTTTGCCCCTGGCAACAGCCACAGAGAGCACATGGATTGTTGAAAAAGAAAATTACACCTGCTGGTAAGCTGGTGCACTGTTTCTGTTCCCATTAAGAGCATGCAAAAGCATCAGCTATCATTGCATTATATCCATTTAAAAGGTTGTATTTATACTGTGAGCTCCCAAGGGCCCTACACTTGAAAGTTTAACTTATTTCCCATCAGGTGGACTTTGTGTCATCTCGCCTTCAGCTGAAGTCACAAATAGGGACACAAAAACCTTCTTCCAAAATTATTGGGCTTTTGATTTTATGTTCTTTTTTTTTTTCCTTAGGGGACCATCATATAGTTTTGTTTTGCTAAGATTTATATTGAAAGTAATTTTCATTAACATACTCTCAAGCAAGTTCCATCCTTAAAAGAATTCATGTTTAAAATACACAGGTAAAACTGTGTTTGAGCACAATCCGTGTGACAGGTGTGATGGGGTGCAAGTCTTTCTATGCTTAAAAAACTGTATTATGAAAATATCATTGATCTTACTTGCATCATAGCCCTGCTGCTACCAAACGCATGCAAATGTTATACTGACACGTCTTAAAGCATTCTCCCTATTCACTCCAAAAAAACTGCATTTGTGAAGTTGAATTAACAAATTTGCTCTTAAAAAATGTAATGCAAACAAAAATTATTAGTAACTGTTCTATGTTAACATCAACTCTGAGTTATGTCTGATTACAGCAACCAGTGGAGCCTATCAAAAAAAGTGCAGCCACATATTTTTTTTCAGAAAAAAAAATGAGGCTTTGTTAAAAATACTTTTCTTTAGAAAATTATTTTTACAGGACTCGTTTTGTGGGGCTGTGTCAAAAGATAAAGGAAATGGGTTTATTTCATCAGATTCTGTTTTAATCTAAATTCTATGTTTGAGATCAAGTTTCACCAGTCTTTCCTACAGGTTGATTTTGCAAATTTGGTTATTCAAACAAAATCTTTTCTTGTCAGCTACTTGCCCTTTCTCTTGTCCGACTGCAGCCTTATGTTTGCTCAGCATTGCCAGGGAGCATGGAACAAGCTTATCCTTTTATTATCAGTTTTGAGCGTAGTCCTGAGGCTACAGGTCCCTCTGAATTCTGGTAATTATAGCAGAAAGAATGTGGTAATAAGGCAGAAATCCACTGAATTTATTTCAGCAAACTGTCTTAAAAAAAAACCCAAAACCAAAAACTGTCTTCAGTTCCCATTTTTCAAGATAAATAAGAAGGACATTAAGATTTAATGACTTGTACCCTCCCGACCTTAAACAGTTAAAACCAAAATTCTGTTCTCTTCCTTCTCCCACCAAAAGAGAAGGATCATTTCTGAGGCTCACTGATAATTCAAGCTGCTATATTGGCCCATCACACCCACAGTCATATTCTGAGACACATGATATGTTAGTAAATAGAAAATCTCTGCAAGAACAACAGCTTCAACAGGTGCAAGGAACACATACACACGTTATACTGTGCAAAAGACCCTTAGGTTAGCAATGCCTCTTTGTTTTGCTCTGAGCTGAAGAAAGCTGTTCTCAGAGAGGCTACAAATTCTAGCAGGGCAGGGGCCAGATGGGCCAGCATAGTGTGCTCCTCCTGGAAAGGACATGATTAGTGCTGGTGGGTACTATTCCTAGGGGAAATGGCAAGGTTCAGCAGTTGCAGTCAGAAACCAGAAAGCTCTGCAATTATTAAAGCTGCTTCAGTGCTGTGAATTGTGATGTCAAAGCACTGAAATTACTTGAAGCAGAAGGTTTTCACTGGAGAGAACAATGACTTTTGCATGCCAGAATACCTGCATAGGGAGGGAGAAAGGGTTTAAGCTTTCCATATGGCTACAGCTAAGTGAACAGACACCTGTCTCTTTCTGTTATTGCCTCACCATCCTTTTCAAAAAGAAGCTAATTAACACTGCCACATTTCAAAGAAACCTTTGGTCATTGAAGATGATGCAGAGATCAGTCACAACGTTCTTCATTTCTTGCGTTTCCCTGAGAGGGAACTAAGACAGGGGATCTGTTTTCAGGAAAGCTATGACATTACCAGAGAAATACTAGTGAAATCTGCACTTGGTGTCGCTTAAGAAACTTGTTCTTCTGCTGCACATCATTAAAAAGGAGCACTACTGACTCACAAACACCTAGATCCCACTCTAAAGCAACTGAAGCAATTGTTTATGGATATCCAGACTATACCATTGCCATTAAGCAAATGCATGTGGATGGTACAGCCACCAAGGGAGATGTATGAAAGAGCAAAAGGTCTTTCTGCACTTGGCCCAGGCCGATTAACTACAATGCTTTATCTCTCTCTGAACAGAAATACACCAGGGAGGAGAAAGGAAGCTTATTTTCATGGTTGGTGTTCAATAAGCTTGCCCCTTTCCATTACTGCCAGTTGAGGAAGGATGACAGCTGTCAATCAGCTGGCCAGGCCCTTTGCTCACAAGCATGTCGTTTATCTGCCATCTCCTTCTGGTGGAACATTTACAGATGGACAGGCTCCTTCAAAGGAAGCACTGAAAAGCTTCACATATCAGAAGGAAAAAGGCATTCCTGGGGAAAGATACTGGCCACCAATGGCTAGAATACTAAGGAAGGAAGCTAGAGTACAGGGATGACAGGAAGTTCATAGATTAGGTCCCCTTGGAAGTAAGGGCTGGGGGTAGGGAGGAGACTGGGAAGGGACACACAGAACAAAAAGTCCTGCACATCTGCTTTTCTGCTCCAGCTTAAGGACAGGGTTTTTTCCCCCTACAGTTCCTCTGAAAAAGCCAGTTCTTGCTATCAGGGCTATGTATCTTTTGCTGAGATAGTCAAGGAGACTGTAAGGAAAAACATCTTTAGCCAAGTTATATAATTCAGATGTTTTAATGCAAAATACCATGAATTTAACAAGCATTTTTACATCAATTAGCTCTGAAACTTTTGTTTTCAGAGCTAATTTTGATGCTGTATAAACAAACGTACTTTGTGAAAAGATGGGCCATTCCCCATAATTTAAAACTTTATCCATCCTTGAAAAATAGCTATTAGTTAGACATCATGTTAGCGTTGTTACTCTCTGTATTTCATTATCAGAAAATAATTACTATATTATTTTTATAATATTATAATTATTTTTTTCCCAAACTGTGTCTCATTTGCTTTGCCTGGGTCTACTTTCAGTGCAGAAAAAGGTATTTACTTGATGCTTGCCTCAACTGGGAGATGGTAATACTGGGGAGATCTCCACTTGAAAATATGACTGTAGTCTAGTCCACAAAATGCAATTGTGCTTAATCTGTAGTTATCTTGTGTTTCTGGAACTCAGACCTTTTATAACGATATATTGCTGACCCTCTTCTCCAACGAGGAGGGCCTTTTGTCTATTCTTTAAGCTTTGATCTGTCCAGAAGCTGCCACTGCCCTGAAAATGCTAGACAGTGACCTCACACAAGTCTTAACCATTGCTCCAATGTACGATGGAGGCTGAGGGTAACTCCAGAACCACTGAAGAATTAACTGTTGGCTCCCTTGCTGCCTGCAGGCACACCCAAACTTGTTCTGCCTTAAAACAGGGACTGGGCCAAATAGCATGGCATGCTTCTGCCCTTGCAGCAGCAAACAGATCAACACAACAGAGTACTGCAAAGACGCAGGGAGAGTCTTGGGCACCTTGCCCCCCTTTGCCAGACAGCTACTTCAATAAGAAGGACTACAATGCTCATCAGAAAAGGGCCCATCACCCTAAGTAGCAGACAGTACCCATTCCTAGTTGCCCATTATCCAGGCTCCCTTCCAGATGACACAGATCCTGACAATACTTTAGGGAGTGTGAAAGAAATCACTCCTGCCCCTCTTCCAAAAATCTTGATATATATTCTCTTTAGTTCTCTATTAAAGAGTTTACGTTCATTTATTTTCTGCCTCAATCCCTATCAAAATAGTCTATAACCAGTCTGCTTTACCATTCTTTACATGGAAATTTGAAGCAAAGTCTGTAGATGTAGCATGTTCCCCAATTTACATTCAGAAAGGTTAAAGCATTTTGTCTGGAGTCACATTAATAAACTTTGTTATGAAACTTAGAATGTATCATAAAGAAGTATTTTCAAAATAGATCAGATTACTACAACCCATTCAACAGTCCACTCCCTTTCAACAGTCACAAACTATGCAAAGAAATGTTTGAAAGAAACATTTCAGAAGTTCCTAAAAAGCTTTCTTAAAGTTTGAGAACTACAAACCAAGACTGACATTCCAACATAAAATGATTTTTCTATTATAGCATTTTTCATCATATAGGAGGGGTTTTTTTAACAAGCTCTAATGATGACTGTTCATCTCTTTCAGAGAACTGAGACACACTATTCCCCAAAATCCCTTTCAAATAGACACTCAAGCCCTCAAACCTATTTGAACACAGAATAGTTACAGTCTCACTGCACCAGGTTAAAAAGCAATTAGCTCAGCATTAATGAAAATGTAAAGGTACTCACACTACCTAAAGGATCCCAAGCAAATCAATATAACTATTCAAAGCAGCTGTATTAGGAGATCTTCTCTCCATGCACTATATATGGAGCCTAATAATCAATTTTGGCACCTCAGAGGTTTACAGTCTGGCATTGTTAATACCCTTCTAGTAGCTACATCCTGAGACAGCAGTACTGTAAGAGATCATATGGTAAAACACCATGGAATGCATGTCTGGAGAGCATCAAGAAAGGAATGCAGTGCGTACTTCCACAAAAGTGTATGAACCACTTTCTCCATAACATTTGATCCCATAACATATTTGCCCCAGACATTTATGTCTGCTTTTTTAAAAGAGTTGTTTGGGGGGATTTTGTTCTTGTTTTTCACTGGAAAGTAAGATATGCAGTATAAATTACCATGCCGACTCTCAGTAACAGGAGGAAGAACTAGAAAACATGCTTCTAATATACATGCTCCTGTATATTTTGCATTGCCAATGTATTACTTTTAAATGCAGATACTTTTCACTCAAAAATCCCCTTAAAGAACAAGAAAAAAAGCCCAAATATCAACATGTCTATGGGGTACATGACACAGTATCAATCAGGCGAAATCTAAAACGGTGATGGCAGACACTTGTGTTTAAAGTACCTACCAAGGCATCTGAAACCCAGCCAATACTCTTCCCAGATCCTATAGGAAGCTTGAAAGAACCAGGCCAGGCTTCTCGTTCTTGCTGAAACTCAAACTAACTTTTCACTACTGAATTAATGAAGCAACCCTGAAGAACTGGGAATCAGGCATATATTGTTGTAGGAATACACAGATGCAAGGACAGGAGATGAAGACCCTATACTGACATGCACACTCATATTGAAAGAGACTGTATATATTCCAATTGCATTATAACATTACAACCCAAGGTGACTGACTATATTCACTTGACCTTAAGGTTCTGGCAAATGACCTATTTTTATTGGTCTATAAAATGAAAACAGCAAGAACAACCAAAATAGAAATGTAGTCCTGTTCCTTTTAGTATTATCTAAAACCCACATGAGACCCCTGACCAGCTCCTGTTAACTTCACATCAACATACTAGAGAAAAGTAAAACAAAACTATCAGGCATTAGATTCAATTGTAATCTGGATTTTCTTTGTTGTGGCTGATTACGAGAGACAGCACTGACCTCAAAAGCAATGTTCTAGTATCACACCAAACTGTGGGATTTTAACTAGAAAAGGCAGTGTATTGTTTACAGGCTCAGTTTGTCCAGAATCCAGAGATCATTTTGTCACATGCAGATACAGTAGATGCTTTAAAAAGTAACCTTCCATTTTACACACATAATGGTATAAACACACAAACATGGTTCATGTAAAACCATCCTCTGCAGTGTGAAAATATAGCTGAAATAAAAATAAATATGTGAACCAGTCTCTGCATCACAATGTTGGGTGTTTTTTTGTTTGTTTTCTGATATGCAAGATAGCTTAGAAATCCTATCTAGCATGGTACAGTCAGAAACTCCTCAGGAATGCTGTCATTGCAAAACCAGCTCCGTAGAATCTCTGTATCCTAGTCCCATGCAATTCTTCATCTCTTGTGATCTCCACCACTCTCTCTATGGAATCATTTGTTTAAACAGACATTTTCAGTAAAACAATCTAGTTCCTTATTTTCCTAAATTCTTTAGAACACTTGTTGAGTATATTGTAAAATAAATTCCTTTATGCAATAAAATGTAAATATAGTATGGACAGTAAAATAAGGCAACATTATCATTCCCTCACACATACTTAGCTCTCAACACAATTATTTCAAACATGTTCAGCCTGTTTACCATTTCTGATTAATGTTTGAGCCAAGTTAACTGTTTATTTGTGATGGTATTTCAGCAACGAAAGAAATCCCAGTGTTGCAATAACAAACACCTCCAGGGGATGAAATGAGGTTTCATAGAACCCAATGTCCTTTAACAGTGACAATATAAACAAAGTATGTTTGCACACACAAGGACAACAGGCATGACAAGTTGCTACATAACTAACCATACCAGGAATTTCAAGCTGTCTGAAAAGGAAGATCATTTTCCTGATGTTGACTTGGATCCATTAGTGGGTTGAAATGGCAGATAAATAGGTTAAATCTCTCTGTTCCACTTCTTGAGTAATGATGGATTAACAGAAAATGAAGCAGTACCTGAAATGCTCTTACCTGTTGTTTGAGAGCCTCTAAAGATTCAAATTCCAATCTGGCGAGTTTCATCTGAATATCTCTTGGTTTATCCGGAATTACAAATGCCATGATAAACTTTATTGCGAGTAGCAAGTGCTGGGGAAAAAAATTAAAAGAAAAACATTGTTTTTCAGAGTCTGAAGCATGGAAAGAACAGCATAAAATTAATTCCAAGTTTTAGTAATAGAGGTATAAACAATGATTTCTTGTGACATGTACAACACAGGCAGCTTTACTATAACTGCATTAGGTCTCAGCCAATTTGTATTTTTTCTATTTCCAGTCATTCACAATTTTAATATAAACATACATAGTTTGGCTTATTTTCATAATAATCCTATTTACACTATATATTATAAATTTCTAAATCAATTTTGTATTTGTGATTCCAGACAAAGTAATAGCTTTTAAAACACATTATTGAAGCACTGAAATTGAATTATGGCACCCAAGCACACACAGTTTCATAGGGAATTTTTATGTGTATGTATATATACACACATATAGTCAGATGCAATTATAACAACATGTATTCACGCATGCACATATATATTATGTGTGTCATGATACAATGAAACAAGCTATTGTAAAAATATGAACAATTTCTGCCTTAGTGAAGTTACCGAAAAGTAAAAGCACTTCTGAGAAAGAAACCAAAATAAAATATGACCCTTGAAAAAGTGGCACACTCACGAAAAGAAACTTTTCAGGAAATGGAGAAACATGCCAAGTATAGGTTGCCAAATTGGTAACAATTTATTGCAAAAGACTATAATCTTATTTAAGAGAAAACAGGAACGAAGTTCTGTTGAACCCAGTCACTGAACAGTTTTTAAATTTCACTTAAATATGCACCATTCCCCTCATCTCACCAAAACCAAGTGCCAAACTGTCAAGTCAGTGGTTTTGTTTCTTCAGTCATGTCAACTATAATCTAAATAATAATTTAATCTTATCCTATAAGGGCTGAGCTAACACATGCTGGATTTTTGTAAGCAGGAACTTGCTCCTAGCTGAGAAAATGCTGACCAGGATAAGGCAACTCTTAAATATGTGTTTAATTTCAAGCATGTGCTTGAGTTCCACTGATAGGATGGTACTCACAGAGGTGCTTAAATTCAGATTGCATGTCCAAGCTACTTAGCAAATTCTTCTGACTTTTTTTATAAAATGGAGCAGACCAGTGTTCCTTCCTGAAATGCACTTTGCTGAACTGGAAGATCTCAATGGATGTGGGCACCTGGATAACAATGTAACAGATCCCAAATCCATGAGATTATGGAACTACGTAAGCAAGAAGCTAACAAAAACACTACAGACTTCACTGCAGGGCAGTGAAACTCTAAACAAGCCAAATTCAATAAATAAGAGTTAAAGAAAAAAGTCAGATAATGGCAACAGATAAGAGGCCCATAACAAAGAACTGTACATTCAATTATTTTTTAAAATGTATTACAGAAATGTAGTTAGCAGGTTTAGGAAACAAACAGTGCAAGGATAATATTTTCTTTAAAGAGGGGGAAGGAAGGCTGAAAATTGATACATGACTAATACATCATCAATGAAAACACGAGCAGAGACCAAGAGGTTAAAGCAATTGGCATGTCTGCTGCGCAATGTAATAGTTAATACCATATTATTGAAAAAAAACTATGCCACCAGTAAAACATTCTCCCAGTCATTCAAATTTCCTTTTCTTGTTCTATTTAGTAGTGCCTGGCACTAAGAAATGTCTCTTCCAAAATAAAAAAAAAAAAAAGCAAACAATGTTGGTTTATGCTGGAAATACACAGCAACAAAACATGTATCAGAGTCAGTTTCAGAGGAAACTTAAATGGAAAAATGGAAAATGTTGAAGAGAATAGTAAAACAAGCAATATTCCTATGCAGAATAGAGTCATAGGTAATCACAGGTTGAAGGGGAATAACTGATCTAAGCAAAATTTTGGCATGAAAACATGAAATAAAGGGATCAAATTGAGAATAACTCAAAATTAAGTAACAGAATTAGGCTAAAGATCTTACATGTAAGACAGAACTAGCAAAAATTGAGGGATTTGGAGAGGGATATTTATTTGAAAACTTACAATGGACAGTTAAAAAAAAGATTCAGCATCACACAATGGCACTTCTAGCTGCCCAAAGTCCTCTGGACTGGGGCTCATCTCATATTGCTGAACAAAAGAAAAAAAATCCTATTTTTTAAGTCATATTAAAGAGTGAGAACCAGATTTTGGGACTGTAATTATTCAAGCACTGCTTCTTGAAGAGCTTTGAAAACATAATCCAAACTAGTAACTTTACACAGAGACTTCAAAGTAGTTCCAAATTCAAACAACTTTTAAGAAAATAAATCAAAATAATTTCAAAGAAATGTAAATAATATTACAGAGGATGGAGACTGACTACATTTTTCCCATTTCAAATACACCTGAGGAGGGAATAGAAGAGACATCTAGGGAAACCAGAACCAAACCCAACAAAAATACTGCAGTTAATCCTGGAAAACGTTGTTTCTTTTAAAATAGCTTTAGAAGGACAAGTTGTTTTAATTACTTCTCCACGTGAAGAGTTTTATTGCTTGTCAGAAGTCAGTTTGCATGCTAGCACAACTCAGCCACTACACTCAGGGATAGAGCCTTAAAAATGAAGGCAGAACCCTTGACTCAGAAAGCCTTCAAGCTAGAGAGGGATCAAAAACTGGAGTACAGATGTGGAAAGCCACTACTTCTGCTTGCCCCACTGTCATCCTCTTTTCTAGGCATCCACTGCGAGTCATTTAAAAAAGTCATAAAAACAAGATTACTGGGTTGGATTAGGTAGACGTTTGGTTTGCCCCTAAAGAATAGCTTTTTTATGTTCTTTTTCTTCCCATCAAAACAAAGCTTTACCAGTCATAAAGTGCTTAGACTGTATGGGATGTCCCTGTGTGCAAGATTTGTGACCTCAGAAAACATATTGGACTTAACAGATTGCAAACTGAGTTCAAGCCCACCTCATAATTCCCATGAACCTGAAAAAGGACATCAGAGCAACAGCCTCCCTTGGATAACTTCTCCAGCTGTTAGGATTTGCAAATTTGGAGTAGTATTAATAAAATTGTCAAGGCAGACATGATGAATGTGGGCCATATGATCCACAAAACCCCTTTAAAAGAAATACATCTATTTTATTAGCAGTTTTTATTGCATTTTGAAATTCCGATTTTGAAACTCGATTAAGGTAATGTAAGTAGTTATTCAAGAGAAACTGAAGGAAAAAGTAAAGGGGTGAGTGGTTGAGTTCATTATATCATTCATGTCCCATACTGATTTCTTAATCTTGTTTTAGTTTAATTCCTGCAAGTCAGAGCCACAAAAAGGGGACATCTGCTTTCAAAAAATAAATGTACAGCATAAATCACCAGAAGACAGTGAGATTCACTTTCATCACATAAACATTAGTAGGAATATGTCATAAAATCAAAATATTCAAGTTTATCAAAATTTCCTACGCAAGTGCAAATGTATTTGTTCAATACTAAAATTCCTTCATAGAGCTGGGTTTTGTTTGGGTGTTTTTTTGTTTTGGTTTTCCTGGTGGGTTTTTTTTTTGTCTTAAACCATGTTATAAACCCAACCATTATTTCTAACTGCAACCATTAAAAAGCAGTGCTGTTTCCAAGAAAATGCCCTTTATGATTACAAGAGGACTATTTCACCCGGGGTAACATTCCCACAAGCTGTAAGCTCTCCAATGCCAACAGCAAAGTCCCCTCTTCTTTAGCAATCTGCCAAGCGGGCACAGAAACAGCACTGAATCTCGTCCCCCTGATAAATGTAGTGCCATCAAACTCTTTGTGGTCCTGTGCCAGGTGCTTGGGGAGCCAGAAGAACTATTCTGTTCTGCAAAGCCACCGACAGGAGTGGAGGCAGCAGCTGTGTTTTGCAGCAGTGGGTCCCCAACCTCGCCTCTTCTAAAACAGAACATGCAAATCAGGGCTAAATTCCTGGAACTATGAACAGCTAATTTGATTTCTATAGTGGTTTTAATGCAGCAATTTCTGACAAAACCTACTCAGCCAAACGATTTAAAAAAAAAAAAAGAATATGAAAAAAGAAAAAAGAACACAAGCAGTACCTGTGTTGCTGATAAAGTGCACGCCAAGTCTCGGCTTGGACAGACTTCAATAAAATTTCACATCCAAAGGCTATTTTAGAATCTAATATTTATAGAAACTTTCAAATAAAATCAGAAATCTGGACCTAGTCCAGCCTAGAACCAGTACATGCTAAGATACAAGGTGGTCACTGGTTATTAACTCTGCACAGGTAAGGAACCCTAAACAACGCCTGAGAATGGCTCCTGACTTGGAACCTCTATGAGGTTCCTCCTCTACTGGCATAATCAAAATGCCTTTGCCAAAGAAAAGTTATCACTGCAAGATCATGTTGCTGTCAGACAGAAGGCAGGGGGATCATTAGCTGCTTTGCTAGGACTCTGGATCACAGGATTCTGACATTAGACTAAGCTAAGATCAAACACGAACAACAGACTAAAAAAAAATCCAAACCAATTTCTGTCTTTCTGTGGCAACAGTTTTTAGCTTTGAGGGTCTTGCATCTTTCCAAGAGGAGAATAAAAGGCAGGAAGAATGGAAAAAATAATTCTGTCAAGGGAGCAATACGAAGAAAAATTTTCATAAAACTCAGGAAGTTCAATTAAATTAAATTGTCTTTAATAGACAAGAATAAATTTATGAGCAAATATTTCTGCAATACATAAGAATAAAGCATGACCAAACTTTCCTTCTCTTTTATACTGAACTGGCTTCCAGTCTTGCTAAGGGAGCAGAATGATCACAGCTGAAGGACCTTAAAAAGGGCCTTTCCTCTGCTACTTGGATAAATGATGCTTTTAAAATCACATATCCCATATATTATTATGGAATTTTTCTTTCAGAATTCCATTTAATCCACAGGAATGTCCAAAATCATGGTGGAGGGAGGCAAATGGTAAAAAAGTTATTTCATATTGGTCCTATTTCAAGGCTTCTTCCCCTCTCCCTTTCAGGCTGAGACTGCGTGTTCTCTTCCCACAGACATACAGAAGCACACACTTCAGAGTCCTGAAGCCTGCCACAGTTTGTAAGCTCCATCTACCCTATTTGTTCCCAAAGCAGCATAACCCATCTGTCCCTCATTTCAGCCAGAACAAGCTTTCTTCTTCCTGCTGCAGCTCCAGGGAAACGCTAGGACCGAAGTGCAGCCTTCCTGCCCCTTGCCACTCCAGCACAGTGCAATTGCCTCAGCTCTCAAGTGGAATATGCTCAGTACAGGTGAAAAGTTCACGTGCTTACACCTGATGTGCTTCTTTAAGTCTCTAAAAAGCACATAAACTAAAGATGTGTCAGAAATTTGTATCCTTACCAAGTTTGGGCAGTTTTCTCATCAGAGCATCATAAAGCACATTCTTTAGATCAGAGTGAGACCTCTGTCAGCCCTCATATTGCTACTTCAGAGCACAGATACAATGTCTGTTCTCAACAGAATCATCATCATTTTATTTTATATATTTATAAATAGGCTATATTTATATTTTTTTATTATTTATAGAACTTCAACTTTCATAAAAGGTGGAAGGCATTTATGCAAAAATACAAACCCCCAAAACCCCCAACTTAAAAGAACCCAGAAGGCAAAGCTTCAGCCTGTCCTATTAAGATGTGGCTGAGATGGATGCAACTGAACAGCACCTCATTACAAAACGGGTCACAAAGCATAAGCAGAGACAGCATTATCCTGTCCCTTTACAATCTGGAACAGTACATCCACTTCCACCTCATAGATGAGGAACACACACACACACAAACAAACCTGCAAAAGTTGCCCAGGTAGAAGTGGGAGTTACATTTCTGACAGAACATTTCACAGACCATCAGAAGAGTAAGAGCAAATCACCCATCTCCTACTGACCACCATGCACGTTTGTCAAGCCTAACCCTGCTCGACAGTGTTTAAGCTTATGTTTAATTTTAAGTGTATCTATGAATGTATTTATGTTCAGAAAAACATTTAAGCCTGATAACGCCTGAGTAATTTGCTGAATCTGGATCTTAAAATTCAACAGCTGAATCACATGCCTTTTTTCCCCTAGGGGTGGTTGGATGTGACATGTACTAAATTCACATGTTTGAAAGGAAGAGTGCCAGCTTGGCACAGCCATCTCCTTACATTTACACTTCAAAAATTGGTTTAGTTAGTGCAGAAATCCTGGTCTGTATTTTTATTATCAATCCCATTTATTATCAATTACCAGGGTAAAATATCACCCATAGAAATCTATGCTGACAAAGATACCAAGCTTTAATATGCAGTTCTGAGCTCTATTTCAAGCACAAGTATTAAGATATAGATGAGAATCAGGGTATGTTTTAGCAGCTCTGGCCTCCAGGAGCACTGAAACATGTCTCTTTCCAGATTAGTCTTGGTCTTATGCCTCAAGGCTATTGAGGTGGCTTCTTTCAGAAGTAAATTTATTCTAAATACTACAATTGCTTCATATACTATCAAAATAGAAACAAAAAGATATTTCCAGACCAGCACCCCTCAGCAAGACGAAGATGTAAGACAACAAGAAAACTTCTTCCTTAAAAAAAGAGTAAAGATAATCTCTAAGGAAGCAGATTTTGCGCTTATGTTTTCAGGAAGCAACTGCAGAAGCAATGAGCTAAGCAAAGCAAGAAATAAAATATTGCAAACATCATCTCCCAGTAAGGAAGCTGGTCTCTTGTGACCTTACGTATTTTTGTACTCTCCTTCTCTTTTCAAAAAAGGTTCTGTTGGAAAGCAAGTAAAGCAAGCCGTTCCTGTTTCTGAAACAGTCCTTCTCTTTGACAGCCCTAGGAAGGATTTAAACCAGTTGCAAATTTAAACATAAGTCATCAGGGGAAGTCTATTAAATAAATAAATATTCTACCAAAAGACACACTAATAAACTTGAAAGCCTAAGTAATCTGATCAATTACACAGTTGACTATTTTTCTGTCTTATAGCACCATTATGCTTTCTAGTAATTCAATATTTTTTTTAAAAAATTTTCTAATTATTTATAGCTTACTTTTACTAATGTTTAAACCACAGCTGTTACACATCATATTCAGCTCACAAATGAACTGAAGCATTATCTAGTTTTATTAGACTTTTTGAAAAGATTTAGAAACCCAACTGTTCTCTCTAATTTTCTCCAGCAATAACAATTAAGATGTGAGGCAGCCCAAAACCTATAGAAATTTTGTCACCAACTTATTTTGACTAGTTTATTACTTCTTACCATTTACATATCTGTTCAAGGCTTTTTATAGACCTTTTACATTGGAATTTCAAGCCTACTTTCAGATTACTTCTTGAAGACTAAAGTATGAAAAAAATAGGGGCAAGAGCTAGTAGGGAGGGTGTTTTACTTGCACACCCAAGCAGTATTCCCCCCCTGTCCAGGCAAATTGCCATTTTTGTATCTATCACTAGAAATTAAGGATTCAGCAGGTTCTAGAAGCACATGCTGACAGGAAAAAAATCTAAATAAAAGATCATCTGATAGGAGTCATGTACACAGATTTCTAACTAACTGCAGCTTGGGGAAAAACAGCTACCCTAATAATCTCGTTGTATAAACACAGCATATTCTGTGACCCAAAATACTTTATGATACAGCACACTTGCAAAACTGTCTGTATGAAAGTCTCTATAAAAACTAGAGCATACACAAATGAGCATTTCAGAAACAAGAACACGATTTTTCTCACATTTGTTTCATTCTGTAGTCAATTCAAGAGACATGAAAAAACCTCACTGTAGGTGTAAATTTGTCTTGGCCCTTTTAAGTATTTGCTAATGGTTAATTTTGCAGTAACCCAGCAGTCTTGAGAGCAGCATGATAATGCACCCATCTCTATGTTACCATTTGATAATCCTGAAATGTTTTGGCACAATGCTTATCTCAATTTGTGGCCACTGTTTAATAGGAACCGGAGTAAGAGTTGCCAAAAGCCAAATTAGCTAATGCTGAATGTAATGAACAGCAGAGCTTTGATTATGCTCTGAAATAAATTCTAAGTGAAGAGTGGAAAGAAGGATGCCCATGGAATTAAAATTGACAGTATGATTAATAGCCAGCCACGTGAAGTGCCTTTTAGCTGATTGCTAACATTACATATTGGCTCCCATTCTGACAGGTATAGTTTATTGTCAAAATGCCCTAATGTTCCACATCAAGGAAGGGGGAAAAAATTGCCATTTTCTATTAATCTACAAAACTTATACTTCTTTCCACATTTAAGCCATACATTTTTCTCTAGGAAAAAGAAAAGTACAAGTAAATTACGGCACATGCCATTGTATTAATGCATTGTAAGGAATTCTGTTTGTCAGGGCTCAGAAATTCCTCCTTGGTTACCTGAGTGGATAACCTGTGATTACTAAGGAGATAGGAAGCATTATTTCTGTCAGGGGTGTGAAACTGCTCTAAGTCAACTCAATGACAAACAGAAATTGTCACCTCCTGCAGGCATCAAAGATCTTGAGAACTTTGCTCCTGTCTCAATCAAACCTCATTTGGCCTAGTACAAGCCAAAGTGGACAGGCATAAAACTTCCAATTGATTTTTGGACAGGCTCAGCAAACATATTAACATATACACATGCAAAAGCAAATCCACTATACTTCAATAAGTCTTACAGATGGTTTTCCCAAAATTGTACACTGGTTCTGGAGACTGAGAGACAATCAGACTTGTCAGTCTGACATTTTTCTTCAATTTATGCTAGGAGAAGGGGTTGGTGCATCTATATTAGAATTTAAAATATTTTAAACATTGAAATTGATGGTTCTGTCTGTCACCTTGACAACAAGAAAACAAAAACAGTAACTGGAGTTTAAAGAGTAAAGTCTCAGCCAGTCATTCTTCAAAGATGATAAACACTTTAGCTTTTAACTTTAACTGTGAGTAACAAGTTCTCCAAACAGATGCATTGCATTGTGTTTACAGCTATTTGCTTATTTCTCTCACAACTCCTGGCTTTACATGCAAGTCTTATGATGCTTTCAAAGCTGATTCACAAGAACATTCATCCTACTAAGAAATCTCTTCACATCACAACACCAAGATATAGAACTGTAACTGAATAAACACATTTTAAATAAAACATAGTGTTTCACCACGCTGCAAATGCATCTTCATTGAATGATTCAAGATTTTAGTGTAACCCACAGCTTTCTTCCTACTGCACTGTATTCACCCTATTTTAAGCGTCGTGCTTTGCTTTACTTCTGTCTGAAGCTACCAGTAAGTAAATTCTATAGGACATGGTACATTTTTTAATCCAGACCAAAAGGTGAATCATGCAACGTTAAATAATGATCAAAATGTCACAGCCATGACTCAACAAACAAATGTTATTGCAATATATCATATCGTAAGCTGCAGATTAATTGTTTTCTCTATTCCTGTGCGACTTTAATCAAAACAAATTAATTTAAATGGGTCCAATAAAACTAGCTAATCTAAAATAATTGTGTAGGGAACAATCAAACTAACAGTTTTCATACTAGAAACTCATCACTGGCATTTTTTCTGGCAAAAACTCCAGGGTTTTTTTTCATCAGAACTATGCAAAGTCCAATAATCCCGTTCTTTCCAATAAAGGTCAGGAGAAAAGCTTTCCATTCAGCTGGAGTTTTTTAATTAAACATTGCAGCAGGTGTTTGGATATACTGCCAACTCCTAAAAAGCTTTCATAAAAACTGTATCTTTAAAAAAATAAAGACCTGTACATCCTCCTCAAGCTCATTTTACATGTCTTTTCTTTGAATGGGTACTCACAAAATTACATGCCATTTTCTCTGTTTTGAAACACCAGTACCTGCCCTTGCTATAAAAAGAGTTCTTCATCAAAGCTGCTGGAAGCTAGCCATGAAATTCTCATGTCAACTTTTATGGCCATGGCAGATCCCTGCAACAGAGCACAGCCCAGAGTTGTGCCTTAGCTGCTGACCTTCTTCAGTTTATTGGGAACATAATTGGTCTGCTCAAGCTGACAAAAAGAGAATCTTTAACTGTGAGCCAAATTCACCTTTGAGACAAAATACTGCAGTTAAAGCAGAACGCTTTGTAGTTCATATGCATGTAATTGAGTTTTGCAGTAATAATACACCTCCCAACTTCATGCACTCACATAAGAGCAGCCTAAGGAACACTCTCAGAACTGCTTACATTCTTAAGGAATGCAAAGCCCATGGAAAGGTGCAGACCTCAGAGGAGAGGTGGGAGAAAAGAGAGTGGAAGAGAGGAAGAACAAGCTGTGTTCTTCACACTGGCACTCAGTGATTCTATCAAGTCATTCTATCAGCTGAGAATACGAGTCAGAATGTGAATCCCAACATGAAGAGTAGAAAGCAGTAATTCCTATACCCTGGGATACACACAGTTGCATCAGTGCAGTACTGTTCTCAAAAACCAGGCTTCTACCAGCATAATCCAATGCTTATGGCTTGACAAATTCAGTGGGCACCTGGGACATCTCAAAAAAATCACATTTGCATCAGGAAGAGGTTCTCGACTGAATTCTGACATATAAGGAGAAAAGAATACCAGCAAATAAAATACAGCAACAAAACCACTTATTCACTAATTCACTTAGGGTTTTTTCTGCAAGTTGGTAGGTTGGCCTTTGGAACTACAGGCAGAAGAGAAAAACAACAATTTATTCTCAGTGGTGTCACAGCTTTGGCAACATCTAGTAAGCACAACTTCTGTCTACAAATGGCAAGGCTGAAAGCAAAACAAAGGGGAAAAAAAAAGCTCTACTTACAGATTCAATTAGAATTTTAAGACCATTTGGGAGTCAACTTGCAGCAAGGGCTCAGCATCGCTTTGTTGCTATGAAACATTATCACATAGGAATAATCAGCCATAAAAACCTGCAGCTGAGTCGTTCTGTGGCTGAAACGATCTCAGCTGAGGAGGACACTCTCAGCTGAAAACGAATTAAGTAGCAATTTTGAATATGGCTCTGAAATGTGCCTCAAGCATCTCAAATGGGTAATGCCGAGATGTCAGACAAGAATCCTGGGCCAGGAACTAGATCTGAACAGGTCCTTGGGTAAATATAATATAACAGGCAAACAGAGACAGGTGGGAAGTTGAGACTCTTCACACATGAATCTGAACAGAGCTGACCAGTGCTGTCCTGTGAATCTGAAAAGTCCTAGGACTGAAGAAAGAAATGTCTGTACCTGTGACTGACCTGCTACTAATAGTTACAAGGGCTAACACGGTACAAAAAATGACCATATCTCAGTTTCAAAACTCTTTCTGGAAATGAGAGAAACCTGTGAAGAGGCATTACCTCACTACAGGAATAACTTCTAGCAGCAGTGATTTGGCTTTGCTGTGAACAAGGAGGAGGGTGTTACAGAAGTTTGTGTCCTACAGACTTTGAGTCTTGAACCAGTCCTGGGTCTGCACACACAGACTGATGAAAAGCAGGTATTTATTTACTGAATTTGGAGACAATTTGTATTTATTCATTCTCCTTATGACCAGATGGAAAAGTTCTTTCTCCTTTGAGCTAAGAAAATGCTGGAAACGAAAGCATTCTACAGTGCCTTTCCTTCCACATATAGACAAAGCAAATTACCACCTGTTTTTTGTGCTAAACATGGGTAAGGAGAGTTCTTCAGGACAAATGAGAGAAACACACAGAAAAAGACAAAACGATGTGAATGCACAGACTGAGCAAACCTGGTGCACAAGGGCAAGGCCGTTGCTGCAAACAGAGAGTGCCTTGGAATGGGTTGGGACCTTCACTGCCCCCCTACAGCAATGTGAGCCAGCTTCCCATCTCCAAAACCTGCAGTCTCCAAAAGGGACAAGATGACTCCTAGGGTGCAGAGGCAGGTGATCACCTCTGAAAGCAGGCAATACTGATAAATTAATGCAATTTCTGCTTTCAAAAGATACACATTTATCAAAGTGAAATCATTGAAGATCACAACATTGCAAATCTTTTATTCAAACAGACTCCCTCAACAGTCACATGAATCTGAGCTACAAACAAAAGAATAGCACAGTGAACAGCCAAAACATGAACAAAATTTTCAGGGTTCAAAGTGCTATTTTGCTGAGACCCTGCCTTTTCCCTTAGAAGTTCTTTAAGAACTGTTACTGAGAGGAGAAATCTCCAAAACCTCCTGGCCTAGATTTTATCTTTTTTTTTTTTTATATCCTTGATCAAATGTTGTTTGATAATCTAAACACACATCCTTATGTATAAAAGAAGGCTTTCCTCACATTCTCAAAAGGTTAAAAAAAATATAGTGGGAGAACTTGTCCTGGAATGCTTGAGAGATCTGGCAGTACTTGATGTTGTGTAGGGTTTTGTGACATAACAATTAAAGAATTATCTTCTAACATAGTAAATTATTACACAAAAGAGGTTAAAGTCATGTCAGATAACAAACAAGTTCATAAATCAGTTTTGCTATTCATGTTCTTTTTCTAATTTCTCATCTAGCATTTTTACTGGAAGAAGAAATATCAGTATGTCTCAAATACAGGAAAAAAATTCTCAAACAGTATTCAAAAGTAAGATCTTCCAGCATGACATAAAAGTATTATGAGAGTAAAATTGAGTATATTCTTCTTTCAGCCCATAGGAACAATACCTTTCTTTGATAATACTAAATGGTTCTGGGTTAGATAAGATGGCTTTGCTGTATATAGCAATTTAAAATCCATTTTCATGATGAAGTATTTTAGCATCACAGATACCAAGCTCTCTCAAGACAGAAACAATGTCTTTACTAGTCAGTAGACTAGTAATATACCTTGCTCACTTCCAATGGGAACAAGCATATTACCCTGTCCCTGAAACCTGAGAAGTACCTGGATCCTTTTCACAATTTTCAGAGTTGTCAAACATAAACTAGATAACTACAAAACACCACTTCTGGTTTTGTTTTACATGTTAATGCAGGCAATGATTATTTCTTTTTACTGCCTACCTGATCTTTTAAAATTAGTTACTATGTTACAAACACTGCATCATTAAACAAATGGCACACATAGATCACTGTATTTTATCCTGGCTCACGTGTTTGAAATTTCAGGGTTTCTATTGTTGTTTTGTGGCAAAAGGGCTTTTTTAAGTAATTTTGCATCTTTCCACACTGCATTTACTTATTTTTGCCTAACTCCCTTCACACAGACAAAAAGCATTAGGTAATATGGTTCAAAGCAAAACTATTTGGGGATCATTGACATCCAGGACTCTTCTGAAGATATAAGCCATTCTTCAGAAACATTATTCTTCCAAGACAAACACTTAAGACTTTGAAACCAGGTAAATGGTGAGAGTTTCTTTGTCAAATTGGACTGACTGAAGCGAATAAAAGACATGCTTTAGAATTGTAAAACATGATTTCTAAAGGAAAGAATGCCATTGTGGAAAGGTTTATTTAATTTTGCTGTAACACAGAAGGAGATACAACAGAGGTTAGTTTTACAAAACAAACAAGATGCAGTTGCTCTGATCGGAGAGGTGCTTTGTTACCCTGTTCTGTCAGGGGCCGAGTCCTTGATCTCATTAAGGACATGCTTGGCTGTTAGTGTGGGTAATCTGTCTGAAAATGCTTTGCTTTTGAGAGACATAGATTTAATTTATTTTGGTTGGGTTAAAAGTTCACCTTTCCCTTTCTTTCCCTTCTTTTTATTCCCCACCTTGACAGCAATCTTATCTTCATACGGCCTATTCAGGATTTTTTTGTCCTTTGATTATTTTTTTTCAAAAGCTCAAATATATACAACTGACCTTTATTTTAATTTAAACTCTCCTTCATACTTTCAGAATGTTGTCAAACTTGTTATCTCCAAGGGAACTTGCTGCTGCACAGTAAAACTAGTCTTTTATGCACTGTCAGCAACAGGATGTGCTTAACAGGATGAATTACTGGGCTTCTCTGATCAATCTGTAACTCGCACTGCCAATTCTCAATGTATTGCCTTTAGAATTGAACTATTAAACTTCTCCTGTGGACACAGGCTCCTAAGGTACTGTGCCTCTGGAGCCCTCAACTCTATTCTCTGTATCTGATATTAACAGTGAGGATATAGCCACACACACAATTAATGTGCTGTCCCCATGTAATCCAAAAGACTGATGAAGAAGACCCATCATTTGCATCCAACACACCAATCCTGGTCCATTCTAAAGAGGATATGGTAACAGTTTAGCACCGAGGATTGTTGCAAGAGTTATATTCAACCAACTAGGAATTTCAATAAATAAGAAACTTAGGATGATGGCTCACATTTTGCTTTCAAGTGTTACGTGTCTTCTCCTTCTAGATATTGGCACAGCAATAGCAGTTTGAAAATAGGTTCATTTAGAACCACACAATTTTCTGAATATATAATGCTGCTGTAACACTACACGTAGAACTATTTTTCAGAATGTGTCTCTCTTAAATGCAGTCAGAAGCAGTAAAGATAGCCATTATTTTCTTCAAATATAATCCCTTTTATTTTTTTTTACATACTACATTTACATACACTTTCTGAAAGTAAGCCTGGTTAGACAGTGTCACTGGGAGTACACTGGCATCAAGATCAGGGATCACTTGCTTTTCTGCCATGAGGCCAAAAGCAGTTGCAAAATCTAATTTTACCAATAAAACCTTCCAAGAGAATATGAATGATTAAAAATCACAACGCTGATCAAAGCTTTGGGCTTGTTTTAAGGTTCTTGCTTTTCCCTTGCTACAAGACTCATGTTCCATAGCTCATAACTAACAGGTTAGAAATACCCACCAGGTCTGCTATCTGAAATGCATGTGCCATAACCCTCAGTCAATAACAGGTCTAGCAGAGACAACAGCACAAATCTGCATTACCTCTGTAGTGCATCGTATTTCTTTCTTATGTGCACTTAGATGCCTCCCAGAGGACAATCTATTCTTCAATAAGCTGCATGAGCTTTTGTTACTGTTTTCTAAATAAAAGATCTACTTTACACAAAGTTACTTTATGAATTTTGCTGTTAGATATTCACCTGCAAAGTAACCCTTTGTATCTGAAAGTGCTTACAACTGAGCAACACTCCATCATGAAAACAAGGGTTTTAAACAGACTAAAAGCATTTTCAAGAACACTAGCTTTGTTTTTATCTTAAATCATTACCAGGACAGCTTTCAGTCATGAGGGAGTAGACTAGCATTCCCTTGCTCACTTACTCAAGCTTAAATAGTGGAAACAGCCTTTGCTGCTTACAGTCCACCAGCAGAGCATTCTCTCAGTGAGAGGAAAGCCAGCTGGAAGCAGCAGCCTTCTCACTGAGCACACACAGGGTGCAGGGGTGGGCCATGTGCTGCATGAAGATGGGTGGGAGCACAAGGCACCACGATTGACATAAAATTCCTGCTCTGGTTCTGGGCAAGGCCATTTTAGATGAGTCCAGCTGGACACCAGAATGTCCCACACACTCCATGTACAGTGATGACTCAGATCAAGAGCTCCTGCTCCAAACAGCACAGTTTTGATCAATGACAAAACAAGCAAGAAGGCAGAGGTTTTGATTAGAAAGGAAAGATTAGTGCTGAATGGTAAAACACAGACTCATCTTGATGGCTCCTTTTAAAAACTAACACTAATAGCAATCTTTCCTTTTTCCTGGAAAACTTATTTAACTCTCAAGTTCCCCAGACAAAAAGCCCTGTATGCCTCATAGCATAGAGGCACAGCAAGACTGAAAGTGGAACAAACATGTCTTCATCCATATACTAGAATAACAAACATTATTAAGTCAGAACAACAGCTTTGGAAATGAAAAATGAAAAGCAATCCCTTATCACCACATACCTCAGAGCATGAGTTTGGAGATCAGATGCTGAAAATCAGTTTCTGAGAAAGTGTCAGCATGCTCTATTTTTGTTGGCACAACCAGCAGTGCTCTAGTTCTGAGAATGAGGTCAATGCTACTTCTGTACCTACATGCAGATGCCTGAAATCAGACACCTGTATTTTGTAAGTTCTGTCTTAGTATACAATATTTACAGTTTGTCCAAGTATTTAGGTCACTGAAACAGACAATGCTAATAACAAATACCCTGAAATTAAAGACTAGATATGCAAAATTGGATCAAGCCTTCTCTTTGTATGAAATTTTCTTTCATCTAAGTTTAATTATCTAATAAATCAAGTGTAGCCAAAGCTAGCAGGCTATACATCCCAGATGGCGTATCATTGCATTCCAGATGAAGGTAGGAATGACTCTCTGCAGGTGGGTATACATTCCCCTTGCCCAGGCAACTGGCTATACATTCCCCTTGCCCAGGCCACTGGCTTCTGACAGGTACAGGTTTTCACACAGTCATAGGTTAGGGATGACTTTGCAATTTGTATGAATTTAAGAATAAATGTCATAAAAACCTTGCCAGTTGAACTCAGAGGGAAATAAGTGCAGCAGTGCTTGAGTAGAAGAAATATTCCAAAACCTTTTTATGACACTATGTTTTTGCAGAAGTCACTTTGAAACATTAAAAAAAGCCTAAGACAATATGAAATATGAGGTACAGTTTCTAGTTCGTTGTGATTACTGAAGCTAACTACTAAAATAGTTATCTTACTTAGGTGGCAAAGTGGTTTATTCATATGAATAGGTGCAGACAGGTCTCACATTCTAAACAACATTGATCTCTCCAGTGTTAGCAGTAATAAATTCAATATTTTAATAAAAGTAAGAAAGACTTCAGAAAACCTTTAACCTGCAAATGAAGTTATTAGAGAAAATGTTGTGAACTATTATTGCATAGGTAAAGAATGCCGAGACTACAATACTGGATAATAATTCAGGAAATGTCTCATACATGCTTTGATGCCTCTCAATCATTTTAAAATTACTGGAATCTGACTAAAAAAACCAAAAACATTGTATTATCAGGAGATAAATCTTTTTAATTTTGGACTTCTCCTGGGATTAAAATAACTAAGTAACTAACTAACTAACTAACTAAAAATCACATCTTCACTAATTCATTGTCTGAGACATTGCAAAGGTTCACATATGCACCCCCATAAGAAAACCAGAAAGGATGCACTGTTTTCAAGCTTCTGGAATGAAATTATAAAACACTACTTCATATACAATAAAATTACTGACTTAATTTCCTTTCCCAAAACATAAAGAGCACTTGGCTTGCTGGGTCTTCCTTGTCAGCTGTGCAGGCTACCTAATGCTGAGGACACAATCATAGAATCGTTTAGGTTGGAAAAGACTTTCAAGGGTTCAACCATTATCTCAGCACTGCAAAATCCACCATTAAACCATGTCCCTAAGTGCCACCTCTACATGTCTTTTGAATACCTCCAGGGATGGTGACTCAACCAATGAAGAAACAAAGGAAACGGTGGTAAATCAGCATTCTGAAATTCCTGAGTAAGTGTTCAGAGATAATTTTCTTGACAGATGTGGTCCACGAATTCTCTATCAAAATAGTTAACTTGTAGTATCCACACACACTTCTATCTATCTCCCCTTAGTCTCCCCCCACTATGAACTCCCAGTGCAGATTCATGCAGTCAAATATGCTTTTAAGCAACACATTAAATTAGGAGTCTCATACCTTTTTAGAGAATTAAGGTCAATTTACTGGTAAAGCCCTCTGGCCCTTAGTATTTCCATTTTAGTATTTCCCATCAACAAGTCAAATGCAAACATTTTAAGCTTCATTAGTCTTCAGCAATCCCAAATGCCAGTTTCTTGATTACCTACTAGGTTGTTGTATACTACTCCATCTCTGAAGCTGGAAGAGGGATTACAGTATTATAAAATCACTTAGAACTTGCATCATAAACTGAACTATTCATACCATCTGTTACAAAAGAGCGAATTCTTCTGCCTGCTGAAAAAAAGATTGAGGTTAATCCACCTCCCTAGTGCTGTGCAGCAAATCGGAAGAGCAGGCTACATTAAAATGCTGAAATCTATGCTTGCCCATTTCATGACATTTCTATATTATCTTTTCAAGAACCTCGACGCACAACTACCACAGCACATCAGTCTCATACCCTAAAAACTATAGAACTATTCTACTTTGCGAGGCTGCAAATGACTTTTTTTTCCCAACTTTTGCATATTATTAGCTGTAACATTATTACTTCAGCGCCCAGGTAGTTCAGCTGGAGAATCGAGCCTCTGCATGAGATGTTTCAGACAGTTATTTCAAGTGCTTTGGGTCAATAAGCCAATACCACTGCACTCTTGTAAATGAGGCCATGATTTCTCATGAGGTCTTACCAATAACTTCAGAAATATTAAATTACTCCTGTCATCCTCTTTGTCTTACCTAACACCACAGATCCTATTAAAAAAAAAGTTCATGGTGTTCTAGGAGACTATGCAAATAAAATTCTGAACACAGATCCAGCTGGAAAATGAAACTCCTTCTACATTGCCATCTTATTTATTGCTTTCTCAATGCAACAATTAGAATTCAGAAATAAATTAATTTTCACAGCAAAATTAAAAACAGCAAGCTCATTACACAAAGAGTGAGGTAGCTTTAAATGGGTGTATCCTATTTTCTTATGCAAGCATTTTGACAGTGTGTTTAGGCCAAACTCTTTCTGTCCCATCACAGCTCAATTTCTGATCACTGGATTAGAAAGCAACAGTAGGACCCTTCCAACAAGAATGTGTTGTATTTGACCTCGAACCAAAAATATGGAAAGAAATATAGAAGAACAGAATGAAGAGGCAAAAATGTTGCCTACATTCAAGTTCAACAGAGAGTGGAAATTCCTTTTTGAGTAGTTCCAGGCAGGTGCTGGTGGACAGATACTATGATGAAGAAGGAAAAGAAGCATCTTATAGACAAAGCAGATTTAGTCTAGGCTCAGGCCCACTCATCCATTTCTATGAAATTTGGAAATACTACACATACTTTACTTCTGTAAATAAAGCTCTTAAGCTAGTTTATATGATATGACAAAGTTATTTATCATTTACAATGTAAGATGCATGGATGATGAAAATCTGCAAATAAGAGGAAAAAATTTAGAGATTTCATTGGCCAGAACGGTTCAAAGAAATTAAAAAAAGTCAATTCTGTGTTCAGTTATCAGAGGAAAAAAAGCACTACAGCTTTTCTTTTAACAAATAATTGAAGAAATAAATTCTAGTTACTTTAAGACTTCAGTGTTCATTTTGAGTATAATGGGGGGAGAAAAAGAGCTAATGAAAATATTTTATTTGTATTTATATGCAGAGAAAAAAAATTCAAAGGAAAGCTTAAAGAAGTAAACATCTCATTTTCTCACCTGTTCACTGTCCACAACACATATATTGCTTAAGATCTACTACCCACCCTACCGTAAGAAAACCTTACCCATGTCATAGATACATACAAACAAGTCTACAAGACTTCAGCACAAGCTCCAAGGATATACTGAGCAGAAGGCATCGCCTCTGAAAAAGTACAAAGCCACTTGAAAATCTTGCTCTTTGCTCTGGCTGCACATTCAGTTTGCCTACACACAGGTGACTCTCGGATGAATGTGCACACACCACCAGGTGATGATAAAATCCAGAGCTGAAATGCTGTTTACAGTGACTGTACACGAATCAAACCATGGCTGTATCCAAGTGTGACAGAATTCCTATGAGATAGAAGGGGTTCAGTGAACCATCACACTCCTCTAATGAGTAAACACCTTTCTGTCTCTCCTAATCTCTACAATAAACACCAATCAGCAATTCTAGGCTCTCCCCTTCACAGAGTATGACACATAATTCTGAAAAGATAACTGTGATTGTTTTGACAGAAAAAGAAAAAAAAAAGAACAAATTAGTAATATCAGCCTTCACGTAGGATCAAGCCAGAATGTTCCCATTTTGTAAATAAAGGGTTTTTTCCAGTCTAAACTCACAACTGGTTACATACCAAGTCTCTACCATAGAAACTCTTATCTTGAAAAATAATTTTGTTTTTATCCACCACACCTACTTGATGTTGAACAAACACTGCTTGAGGCTTAAAAATGTAAATAAATTATTCAGGTATATACAAATGCAAATTGAAACTGTGCAGATTTAATGCACATGGTCCTTCCGGTTTACCAGAATAACAGCAATGTGCAGCATTCTGTCTTATTCACTGAAGTATTTTAATATCAGGGTTTCATGAAGCTTAAAAAAACCAAGACAGAATATTTTTACTTTCAAATTTAACGATGCTCACAAGATTTCAGTACTGTACTGTTTGCTCTAATACCCTCAAAAGGTCCCTTTCTTGTTAAACTTTTAAGACAATGTTGATGAGTATGAAGTGTCTGTAACAAAATCTATCAGAAATCAATAATAATGCACCAATCACATCATCACCATTAAAAACACAGTTTTCCCATAATAAAGTTACTGTAAAATCTGATAGAAACCAATGCTATCCTACTGCAGCAGTACAGCAAAAGCTTTAAAAAAAACATACATGCCCCATATGCAGAATTAAGTTGCTCTAGACCTTTATTTCTTTGATAAACTTTTCAAGCTCTTATGACATTTTTGAAGCATTAACTTGGCATTTGGATGTAGCTATAAGACTTCATTATTTCCAAGTTGTTTAGACTTTGTCAGGGTTTAATGGTAAACAAGAAAATAAGATTTTGTTACATGGTACATCCCCTTTAATGATAAAGATAAACATATTTCCTCAGTAGTAACAATTCTTAATTGAAAGAAACACCTTAGAACAGTGAAGAAACTTCTAAACCCAGCTATAAATAAGTCACTGTAATGTGGCTACCACAGCACTAACACAGAGTCTAAACCTTTATTTCCCTGCTTCAAAAGAAAAGGAGAAAGGGAGAGGAAGAGTGTATATGTTGCTCAGGTTATTTGTCTGTGTATTTATTACAGAATGAATAATTTTGTCTATTGCTCATTTTAATGTTACTTCTCCAGTGAAATTAATGCTTTCTGGCTAAAGGACTTTTCCTATTCAAATTCTGCCCATCTGCAGGGAATTCAGAAAGACTTTTCATCCTCCTCCAGAGGATCTGAGAACAGACGCATTTTTCTTCCTACTTATTTTTAAAATTGCAGGTGTTTATGATCTATCACCAAAAAAAACCCTAACAAACAAAGCCCCAAAAGCAAACACTTTAAAATATTATCACACAAGTAATAGCTCCATAACATAGCAAACCCTTTGACCTTGCCTACACTGGAGGAAACGAATAAAAAACTCTCAGTGCTCAAGCAAATCAATCCACGGTACCGCCCTGTGGAGAACAAAGTAGCTTTTAGCCATTTAGGATAAAATGAATGGGCTCAGCTGAATTAAGCAAAGACCAGACCTTCATCTTAAAACCTTTTCAGGAGATGGTGAGAAGTCATTACAGCACGAGCTCACAACATACCAACAGGGTACATCCCATCCTTGAGTACATGCTACTGATTCAGGTGCTTTGCAATCATTACCTGCACCTTTTAGTTCAACAAAATGGGGCACTGAGCTAGTTTGTGTGATTGACACTTCCCAAGAAATGGATAATCAACTCCTGCACTCCAAGGCTTACCTAGTATGGCAAATCAACATGGATAGGTGTGAAGACCAACACCTGGTTAATTTGCGTGCTATTTTTTGTCATTCATTTCCCGTCTCTTCGCTTCTGCTTCTGGAACAGGAGTAGTTAAGGCTAGGACACTGTCCCTTTTGAAGTAATGGTATCACTTGGTCCTTCCTTGTGTTAGATAATACGCCTTGCCAAATTTACCTCCTGTTCCTCTCAAGAAGTCACCATCTTCCTCTGTCTGGAAGCTCACAAATAAATCTATTCTTTTTTCAAATATTTCTACTGTCTATCTCTACTAGACATGATATATATTATCAGCTATTAGTTCTATATTACAGAAATTACAGCTTAGCAAAGCCAAACAAAAATTAATATCCCATCAATAGGGGTAATAAGGATTACTCATTTACTTTTTCATTTAACAACACTTAAATTTTATGTTTGGCTTTTAAAAAAATCTTTAAAGAAGAGAAGCACTGACAAATCTGAAGGCAGCTGCCCAGGAACTCGTGGCCAGTACTCAGGAGATCAGGTGTTCTGGTTAAGTGCACACTAGATGGGAAATGCTTAGTTAACAGTTCAAACACACCAACTGCTCATCAGCCCTCTCAGATAAAAGACTGCCCTGCAGGACACATCCACTTTACAGTTCATTAACTAAGCAGGTCTGTGTTCCAAGCACAAGAAAGGAAAAAAAAAAGTCCTTCCAAGACATCTTAGCTCACAATGAAAATACCCTGTGTTAACACACACACACTTACCCTTCTATTATTCTGTGTTTGATATGCTGTTGCAGTCTCAAACCACATCTGAAGGTTTTGTTTTACACCTGATCCTTGAAATTAATAATATCTCTATGTATGCAGCAGTGCCCTGGTATATCAAAACCTTATCTTTGATGAAATCAAGATAGAATTCATGGTCCTCTCCTCATAAAAGACTTTTTTTTAAAAGAAAAAACCAGTTGAAAAGCTAATGACACAACCTCCTGCACTAGTTTTGGTTGAAAATAGGGGCTGGGTTTTTTGGGAGAAGAGGCAAGGAAAGGAGTTTTTATTCCAGTGGAGAATTCCATTACAATCATTATCATGTGTTTACCATAAAACCCAAATACTCCTCTCATAAGAATTAGCATCTACAATCTCCTTTTACTTCATTTTGCTGTAATGGGGAGATAAATATACATTCTAGGACTTTGTGAAAATAAATTTTTGACACGCTATTAACAGAGAATAGTCTTTAGTAATTACTACATGAAGCATTACATATTGTTGACACAGATCCTTCCTGACACAAGTCTTAAAACATTAAAGAGTGGGGAACAAACTGCTACAGAAATGCGTGTAGGGTATACAGTCTAATGAGTTCTCTTGGAATTTATTTGGGCATACAGGTGTCAGTCACCTGAAACTATTTCAGAAGTTCACATTCCAAAATACTGTTTCAGTTTTACTTCCCCTCCCATGAATGGTATTAATGGTATTGGGACTATTTTTTTTTTCTTTTTGAAGTGCTTCAGGCTGGCGTCAGAAGGTACTTTAAGTTTCTAAGAGTGCCTCCTGTACATCCACATCTAACATGTCTAAGAGGAAATATTGTCAATCAAGTCTGACTAGCAGCCATACAGGTCATGAGAGGAGTTGCATAACCAAGCAGTGTGGACAGTTATTGTATTCCAAAGATAATAGTGTCACAGGTGGGAAAACAGCAAAGCCAAGTGAGGTGTGTCCAAAATCATAAGTGAAGCAGAGCAGAAACATCTACATACTTTAATCTTGGAAAAATATTTAAGAAGCTGAATATCCCTTTCTGCCTTCACAAAGACAAAACAACCCCTACAATAGGGAATGACTGCCTGTTTTGTTTTGCTGCTCCAGTAGTTATAAATGCCATGTCTCAGGCACCACTGCTGCTGCTTTGTTGTCGTGAAGTGACAGCTGAGAAAAATGATGATGCTAGAGATATGTGTTATGAATATACAAACAGGTGAGAGCCAATTGATTCCTGTAGACAGGAGTCTAGACATTTCATTTAATAAGTGCTTCTCCCCTTCCCTTTCCTTAAATTCAGCAAGCCACCAAACATATAGCCCTACCAAATAATACCGTGTACATTGTGCTTCTGGAACTCTCCTGGTAAATAATGGTGCAGACATCATTATAGCTTAGACACACAGGGCAGCTTTAGCAGCAGCATTGATCTCACTGTCAGAAAAGAGACCAGTCCAAGGTTTCTGAGCCTACTGGGACACTCAATAGTCACCTACAGACTGTGCTGCTTTGTGTGCACAGAATAAATTGAACGACTGACAATGCCATATTTGCTATGTTTTTAACAAGAAATTGTAGTGAAAAAACATAGCGAGAGATAGCAAACACAACTACCATACAATATATAAAGAGTGACTTTCTTGAAAAGTTGCACAATAGTTCTAAAATACTATTCAAGAGCTTCTGAACAATGCTGAAATGTAACAGGCATTTGGAATTTGGTTATGTGGACATATATACCTGCTACCACATCATAAAACAAAGGAAAAGGGCTTCAGCTACCTAGGAAAGAGAAAAAACTTTTTATTTTTCATTCTTTTAAACACAATTCAAAAGCCAATCTCCAGTTAACCTGTGTATTACCAAGGCATTTATACCCAAAGGACATGGCTTTGTATCCATAAAGAATAAGCTCTTCTATTGTGTTGACATCAGACTAAACTGAAAAAATTTAGCATGTAGCGGAACTAGGGCATCGAAAGCATGGTGCAGTGATGCTGTGAACATTCTCACAGTTGGACAGTGATAAAACTAGAGAGGTTTGGTCTTTTTGTTTCCTTTCTGGGGCTTTGGTGTAAGCTTTCCTTGCCACACATCCCCGAACAATTGTTTTAATTGGTCCTAAGAAAATAAAAGGATCCCAATGATGGATAAATTTATGCTGAAAATTTCCAGATTTTGATGGATTTCTATTGACTTTCTAATAATCCACTCCGTACCAATGTAGTCTTGTTTTTAACATCTTTCGAAGTTAATAAAAAGCACAGAATTACAAAACTAAAAATGCCATAGCTTATATAATGACATGTTAGAAGCGACTGAACTATTTGAATTGAAATCAAGGACTACTTGTTAACAGCACACTGCATTCAATAACTACATCAGTTAAGAGTTATATTAGACTTAGAAAGGTATCTCAGAGCCCTCTTGCATGCAAGCTCAGGAATGCCAAAAGGAAGGAGAAGACTATCTCCCTTATGGTGGTCTCTGTTATTAGGCCAGGTCTTGTTTTGGCAACAGAGACATTTTGGTTTTCATGTATTTACAATCACAACTCAGTTTCCTGAATCTCTTCATTCGTGAGTAGTGTGATTGTTTTTATGACACATCATGCCAACCATGAAGGATCAGAAAGAGTATGCAAATAAAAGTACCCCAAGAAGAATTTTGTATACAGACACAGCACACAACACATACGGTTTACACCATCACCATCTGGTTTATGCCTGAGTCATAAGCTCTCATCACCACTAACAATCAAAATTAGTGCCAATCAACTTGAATTAGCCTCAAATGTATCACATTAGGTGGATATTGGTTCTTGCAACTATTATAAAACTTGGTTGATAAAAGCAACAATTTTGATGTAGAATACTTAAAGCTTCTGAAAATACGTGACATGATTTTCCAGAACATTTTGATTACATAGCATCATGCAAATTAAACAGGCTTAATAACAAGAGACATGACAGAGCTCAAGGATACCATCCTAGTACCTTTTCTGTAGCAGCACATGAACTATCTCAAAACAACACAGTACTTGCTGATCAGAGTATTCATCTCTTAATGATGTGGTCAACAAAGACCAGGTGACAGAATAGGGGAATCACTGTCCTCAGCAGCACTAACTCAAAATGGGAGATACGGGTACTGATTAATAATAATTTAAGTATTATTCCTGGGATAGCACAGAAGTATTGTACTTGACCTGATAAACAAAGGAATTTGGAGAAGACAGGAAGCAAAACTACTGTGCCTCTGGTACTGATGAGACTAGTACTGAAAAAGCACAGGAAATGCAGCATTCACCACTTAAAGAACAATGCTGAAAATATGGAGAAGGCTCACAGAAAAAACAAAACAACAACATATGAAGGACTAAAGAATCACAATGACAGAGTAAAGAAGCCTTTATTTACCAAGAAGAAAATTAAAGGCTAATTTGATTAAAGTATGCAATTGAGACATCAAAGGGAACAGAAGGATCCTGAATTTAAGAAAGCAAAGAAGAATAATGAATGAAAAGAAACTGAAGACAGTCAAATGCAAAATAAATGACTTTTCTTTCCTTAAATGGCACGGATGATTTATGCTTGAAAGAAGGGTCACCACTTTTACAACTTCTGTACATGAATGCGAAATTTTCATCAACTGGTTTTTGGCTTTTTTTTTAAGAAGATATATTACAAGCTCTAGTTTTTGAGAAACAAGAACTGAAAATATAATGGAAGTCATGTCAATATTAAGAAAAATTGAGTGGTTTTCTGGCTCTAAACTCCAGCATCTTTATAAATATTCAATACAAATAAAGGACAACTACCCAAACAATAATTTCTTCTATGCAAAACACCCATTTTCAACACTTAAATCCTTATGTGTAGTACTTTCACAGGTGCAAATGTCATTTGGCAATCTTTGTAATTTTACTGTAGAAGCAAAGGAACTTTCCTTCATTTGATGAACTGAAAGTGTCTCAACAGATCAGTACATTGGTACTAAATAAAGGATTACCAAATGCATAAAGCCTATGTTCTCTTTACTTCAAAGTGAAGAATAAAAAAAAGGGCAAGATATAAGAACAATAAACATAATACTGTCTTAGAAAACAGACTGCTTATGTTTCAAAAGACATGTAAATCACCTCATTAACACTTAAATAAATTGTCTTTTCTCTGACATGGGAAGCAGTGAGAACAGACTGCAAATGATGGCAGAAGAAATGAACCACTGGGATAGGAGCAGAATGAGCAGGCCAGTAATTCAGAGGCTCACCAAGTAAATTATTCCAAAATAAGTTTAGTATTTCACTTATGTTTTATAATCAGATTTTCAGTAGGATACAGGACCTAGAAATCCTATTATCACAAATGAAGTCTGATGCTGTGGAATTTTGCTTGCTGTTCCGAGAAATAAAACTGTGGTCCCTGTGCCCCATTTGTGAAAAGTCAGTTCTTCAGATGAAGAATATTTTCAGTCAAATCTCAAGAATGTTGTAGGACCAAACAGATTTATTTTGAAACAGGCAGCTGTCCAGTAATGGAAGTGGTGGGATTCTTTTTATTGTCCAACTTTGCTTCTGCTTATCATGCCCTAAAAGGAACCAAGCTTTTCAATGTATTTGAAAAGAACTTCAAAGAAAGGACATCAAATCTGCAGAGAACACTCACCTAGAAGATAAAAGACTTCCTATCATGAACTGTGAACTTGAGCATTTCAAGGGCTGAATACCAAGACAAAGTAACAAAGGAAGACAAATTTATCAAACCATTGAAGAGGATGTCAATCTCCAGCAGGTATCATATGGCCCTTGTAAAATCCAATTTTATTGGAGGGGCTTAGAAAATAGCCTAAATTAAAATCCCACCTGTTCATATAGCATTAATATATATTTTAAAAAATAATCAAGGATTGCTTATGTGGGATTTAAGGAGGCTAACATAAGAAAATAATTAACTTAGTATATAGCTTTATGCCATTAATAAGCTGCTGTATAATAAATATTTAGTTGTACCCTGAAGCAATTTTAACAAGGAAAGGGATTCAACATTTCTTAATATCCTTCTGAACTTCTGTTAGTAAAATATGCAATATTTTTTCCAGGAGAGGGGAAATCTGAGTGGGTAGGCAACTACCATGTGGACAAGCACCTATGCTGTTCCAAAACACAAGAGATTAACAAGACATCCCTTCTTTTGTCTCTTCCCAAATTAAGAAAAGTTTTATACTCCAATTCTAGAATTAACTGGAAAGCAGGACAAGATAGCTGCTTAGAAGACCTGAGCAGCAACATAGTGGAAATCTAATCCGTCAGAACAAAATTATTCTAACATCTCCCTACTTTGGAATGAGAGCAACTTGTGAGAAACACACACAAGTGTGTTTCAAAATACAATCAGAGAGGAAAAAAAAGAAAAGAAAGAAGGAACTCCCTACCAGAATTCAGGTGGTACTCCATGCAGCTATAACTTGTGAAGGTATCTTAACTTGAGTAATCTGTTTTCATAGATGAAGTGAAGAGCCTGACAGCAATCAAAAATAGGAAACAGAAACATCTGTGTATGAAAATGATAATTTGCAAATGCTGCTTCCATGAACAGCTTATGTTGTAGACAGAAACTATTTATGAAAGACTTGAAATTTGCATGTAGCCATCAAGGATCTTCCTTAAAATGATTATGAGAAACTGAGCTATCTTCCTTTCAAAAGTGGGGGATAAGTTGGAGTCATCCATTCTGTTCTGCATTAAAAGTGGCACTACACAACTCTAAAAGGCTTGCCATGTGTACTGTGAGAACGTGAAAGTAACTAGCAACAACCTTCATGGGAGTAAATAATTAACACAAGGACAGCTTTAGCCTTTCTCTTCCATTCTTCATTCAAACAGCATAAAAGTATTTGATATATGAAGCGTCACGGTATCCCTGTGAGGTAAATAATGATAATTGCCCAGTAAGAAATTAAACCACAGGGTAAGTCTCTCACCCAGGGCACTCTGGAGTGCTCTGTTTCAAGTTCATGTCATTCTGTGCTAGTCCTTGTCTATATTTCTCTCAGAACTCAAGAACAGGCTTCTGGAATAAATCAGACATAGAAATAACATTGTAAAAGGAGACACACAAAATGATTCAACATCTGGAACTTTTCAGTCCCGGGGACATACTTTTATTGCACATTTCCAGAGGTTAGCCCATGTAATCATTATGCACTATGTAAATAGACTAGAATTATTCCTTTTCCATCTGGATTAGAATTCAGTCTCATTTTCTTATATAGCTATAAAATGTAAAAGATCTGTTCAGTTTTTTCTTGCCAGTATTTTCCATATATTCATTAATTTTATCCTTGAACAACTTTAGGTTGTATTATTATAATTTCATAAAATGCAACTACTGGCAATGCAGGAAATTAATCTAACACATGCATAAATTACCCATTACAGATCCCAAACAGTTTACACTGGATTATCTAGATCATAAAGATGCACTGAAGTCACAGAATAGAAGACTCTCTGGTATCTTCTGTACTACCTCCTTCCAAGAAATCACCAATCTGCAGATTTGAATGTGGGATTGCACTTATTCAGGTAAACAAGATCTTTTATTAATTGCTTTCTCTTGGCTAATTTAACTCCTGTCTATACTCTAGTACATCTGGGTTTTATAAGCAGCAATATAAATAAAGATCTTGATCTGGACCTAGATTTTCTACTAACCATTTACCCTCTCTTTGAAGCCACAAACTTATGTACGGGTTTCCTAAGATCTGCATATGCATTGCCAAGTCTTACCAAAACCAAAACCCAAACCAAACAAACAAGCAAAAAAAGAAAGAAAGAAAAAAGTAGTTCAACTGCCAGATACAAAATAGAGAATTGATGTCTCTATCAACATCAATTTCAAATAATATTTGGGACCTCCTATAGCAGCACCTTTTTCTTTCAGCATCCCCTACAATCAACATCTTCTGTTTCATGTAGGTATGAACTCCCTAAAAGCAGCACCATGCAGAAATGCTGAATACATGCAATTGTTCCTGCAGTGCTGGGTGATACAGTGATTACCATCTCCCAGGCATAAGTCCCAGGTACAGCCTTCCAACACCACACACAAAATGAGGCTATTTCAGGCATGTTCACTCAGTGCACACATTTTAATCCCCAGCATTTGATAACTTTAGAATGGAAAAAGTTATTTAAAAGTTCTTTTTTCAGCTGCTAAGGGTAAACATTCAGATTTTAAACTGCAGTAACTGTATTTGCGTGCATGAGACAAAAATACTTGGATCTTTACAATGACTGACGGGTTCAATACTGGTCTGCTTTTGAAAGCAGAGCATGATCCATTAAAAAAATCCATAAGGTTCTTGTCACCTCCATCAGTCTCTTTTTCCTGCCAAAATAAGATCCATCTGTAAATTATCAGTTTGGTAAAGGAGTAATGTTAAAGTGGGTAAATGTACTTGATTCTATTGAGTTTTAATTAAAATCAACTGAATTTTTATTAATCTCTCAAGCAGCCTTATACTATTATCAGAAGTTTAAATTGTCCTCCTTCTATCTTTAGCCAGGAGAGATAATAGAGTTTTAAAAACAAAAAGAAGATAATCTTCTTAAAAAAGGATAAAGCAATCATACTTAACTGTATAATAACCATGCAGCTGTTAATAAGGCATAAGTTAGTTCTTATACCAAATTACTTTATATTTTAGTAAGTACTGTAGCATAGTTAGATAAGAACATTAAATTATTTGACCTCATGCTAAAGAATCCTGCAATATTTTTTTCTTGAATTAAGGCATAGGCAGTTAAGGCAATTAAAGTAAGCAGTCATCTTCATCTGCAAAGATAAAGCTCAGGTGAAGCCCATCAAAGCATCATTCCATCATACAGAATGAGGGTTAAATTGCATCTGTCATTACGGAAACTCAAGTTTTACTGCTGCTTTGGTAAAACAAGTTAAACTAAAAGATCTACATCTGTCAGTTCAGCAGTTTAATAGTAGTTGTAATGGTCCAAATACCTAACAGAGATAGAAAAGTTCCAGGCTGACAGTGCAGGCTGTGTTATGTAAGAAGCATATAAACACTTCCACAAATTAAAATATTCAAATGTTTTTAATGTCCTTCAACTTCCTCTCTCGCTAGTTCCTTTTTCAAAACAAACCCCCAAATACAGCATGTTAGAACACAGAACATTAAGTAGACAAGGAAATTAAAATGGTATTTTTCTATTCCAAAAAGAAAGAAACAATAAAATAACAAAATCACAGTTTTTTATTTCTGAAAACAACTACCTGACTATTTCACAGATAACTATTACTTAATTATTTCACAGGAAAGTGAGTGATTTTAAGAGACTGGCCTCTGCATTGTTAACAAAACAGGCTCCAAACAATTAATTTTGTTCTCTGTTCCTGCAAGTATCACACAAGAGTCTCGCCTGACATCCTGTCCCTGTTTACTCAAGCAACAGATGCCATAAATGCATCATTCAAATCTTAACGTTTAGCTTCCAAAGAAAAAAAGGCAGTACAGTTCTGAAGCAAAAAAACCCATCAATACAAGTTCTAAAAATAGCAATGAATTTCTGAAGCAAAAATCAACTGAAAAGTCATGCACGTTCAGAGTTGAGCTTTTAAGAAGTACATACGAGTAGTCAGAATTATGTCACACTGGTAAATATATAATGTGGAAAGTCTGGACAATAGTAGCATATTTGCAAAACCAAAAAAAGGTAATTAATGGACTGTAAAGCAGTATGTCATGCTACCCTTTAAGGCCTTGTTTCTTCTTGCTATTCATTGTGGACAACATGAACAACCACTGCAGAAGCTCACTCTCCTTTATATTGCACTAAACACTCAGCCCGTTCTCGGGCAATGCTACAGGAATTTTAGACAACACATGGCAATAGCCAGCACTGCTGTTGCAGGGAACAGATAACTACCAGGTCCCTTGTAGTAATACTCCCAGTAGAGTAAGTGTTAGCCAGAAGAATCTAACGCTAAGAAAGCAGTATATAAAATCTCCCTCTATGGACTTAATGAAAGCAAGCTTGTGCGTCAGATAAGATAAGGTCTGAGGGCTAAGACATATAAGCACCATATACAGAAATAGCCACAAAAACAAAGGCAGCTGTCACTTGGGGAACCAAGGGAGGAAGGAAATCAGAGTGGGGTTTGAAGTCCAACTCCATCATGAAGGAAGGAGGGAACACAGAACTCCAACAAAAAGCGTGAAACAGAATTAGAAGGAGTAATTATTATAAATAGAGTTTTGGTAAGAATAGACATGTGTGAAATTAATTTTAGGCTGTCTGCAAGGAAGGCAGCAACTTAACAGTTAGAAATTTTCAGCTAATATATGAAAGCACAATACATTTCTATATAATATTTTTACCTACCCTAAAAGAAAATGTACTTTAGGCAGCTGAATAAGAGGTAGAAGATCTCTTTTTGAAATTGATTTCAATGTATTAAGATGAGTGTAAATTTTAACAGCATCAGTTGACTTTCCAGGCTGTGCAGAAGGTCATCGTGTTTCCTCCTAAAGAATATTTTATAGCACTCTCTTCAGCCCCAGCAGTAGCCCAGCAATACACCTTGATAAACATCAAGCCCTCTCCACTGCATGCTCAAGAAAAACGTGCATTTTCTTACCTTATATTTCAGTACACTATAGAGAATACAGAAGCAGGCACATGATTAAGCATTCTAAAAGGCAATTTGTTGTTTCTAACACTATTACATATGGATTTTTCCTTTCAAAACCAAACTAAGGCTACTCATTAACTAATATGTTTATGTTGCAACAAGTACCAAGAGGAAAATCACAGGAACATAATTTATTGCAGTGTAATAGTTGAAGAGGAATACCTCCACTGCAGTATTTATCATCTTCTTTCATGTTCTTCCAGACATAAGCTACCAAACATGGTCACAGTAAGAAATTGCTCACTTAGTTATTAAAAAACCCTGTTCTAAACAATCTAGTATTTTTGAAAGTTTCCCCTTCTCTAAGATCATTGTCAAACTACAGGGGGAAAATATACTGTTAGGTAGACATTTGACAGTATTTAGCACAATTTAGTGTTTCCAAACATTTACACCAGTCACCCCTTTTTTAAAATGAAAACTTTGAGATGTGCAAGAGAATTATGTTATCACACATAACTATAAATTGATTTTTCTATTATTGAATATTCCTTCAGATAGGTAAGTGGGAGAGACCACCAGAGGTCTTCCAAACAGTAATTTGTAACTGTTCAAATCATTATATGAATCCTCTTTTCAAATTTTTTAACATTATGTGCATTCCCCTATGCACATAACTATACCAAACTAAGGAGTCAGTGCACACTCCTGATCACATAATGACACAATACAGAACACTCTTTCTCAGCAACTGCTCTAAGCACTTTGTGCAGCTTTTGTGACAAGCTATTCTTGAATTAGTTATTTTGACTGCAAGAACAGGGTGGACAACAACCACAAGTTTGTCACTAACTGACAAGAAACAGCAGCAGAGCCATTCCAACAAAGTCCAAAAATCAAGAAAATGGTTTGAAAGTGTGTTTGTTTTCTGCAGTCTCAGGAGGAACCCCGTGCATCTTGAGGAATTCAGCTTTACGTGTTAAAAATGCAAACCAACTCCACAACTTTTCAGAAATATCTCCTATCCAACACTTCTGCATGCCATCCTACTCAGATCCTACCATCTCCAAGCATCCCCAGCCCCTTCCCAGAGAGCCTAAAATTCTCTTCTGCCCCCAGATGCATCCCACTGTGCACACTGTGCTTCTCTCCTGGCATCATGTACTTTGCACCACTGCTCACCCTTTCTCAGACCCACAGTGCTCAGGTTTTGCTCAATGGAACTGCCTGGGAAAAGGCAGCCGCTCCTCCAAGAGCATGTCAATGATTTCTCTGGCTTCTTGTCCTTCACTCCATGTTTGTTCCCCCTTTGACTCTGTTTCTGCTCACTAACAAGAGCAACTTTTCAGTTCTCTCTGCATAACTCTCCATGAAAAACCTCACCTTCCCTGCCTCAAACAATACATACTGAAGAAGTAAATGCTGATAGCAGTGTCAGGCTGTAGATCATCTAGAAAACATGCAGTGGAGAAGCTGTATCTTAGCTCTCACATTCTGAGTCTCCTCAAACCAGCCCTTCTTCTCTTGCTTGGCCCATTTGACAGTGGGTTTAAAACTGGAAAATATGAAAGCTGCTTTTAGAAGGTTTTGAAAGCAAACGCCATTGTGTTACTCGAGAACAGAACACACAAACATCCAACATCCTGCTCCTGGAAGAAAGTGCTGAAGAGAAGTGGGTAACAATAGCTTCCCACAGTGTACCTCCAAGCAAACTGCTCCAGAGGTTCTATCTGGATCTTTGGCTTAGTCTTTCCATTCATTAAACATTTTGAAAAATGTAATTGAAAACACATCCATTCTTCCTTGCAGCCTGATCACTGTGCACCACTGCACAACTGACCAAATAAACTAAAATTTACTCTATACACAGATGAAGTGCATCCCTGACATGGTAGTCATCCTAACAGCATCTTAAACAAAATTGTATATTACAACCATTAGCAGCTATTTCAAAGCAACTTTCATAGTGCTGATCAAACCTAGCATTTCTTGTTTCATCATTAGGTTCCTTTAAAAATAGACGGATTTGCACAACAATGATTTTGTTCTCAAAGTATCTTTTAGACGTTAAGATAAAAAGTGCTATCTGTGCTTTAATAAATAAATACATTAAATCTGAACTGCAGAGGAAGCTAAATTAACCCCATTGGGGTTCCCACCTCTGTTGTTTTGCCTGTTTTGTTTTTGTTTGCTTCCATGTGATATAAATATTGAAACATTTGGCTCAAAGTACTCCTGAGTATACACAGGAGACTTGCAGACCCAGTTCAGTGTCAAGCAGAGGAAAAGGAGAGCAAATGACATCCTGTCTGCTTATGTAATACTTTTTCTCCAAAGTTTCTTCCCACAGTTGGGATTTAAAATAGTAGTTTAGCTGCATTATAAAAGCAGAGTTCTAAGTTCACAAGAACCTTATAATTTACCACAAAATGAATACGTATCAGACAATTAGAAGGAATAAATTAATTGCTCTGTACCAAATTCTAAACCCACCATTACACATTTCTCCACATACTTTAAATCAAAAGGGGAAAACATGCCTGCAGATAGAAAATGGAACAGAACTCTGGTCTTTGTCATACTACTGATTTGTGCTTACGTGGTTTTCCCAAGCTTTCCCACTGCTGAGATAACCCAGCAATGTGTGTGGGATCGTTACCTACTCTGACCCAGGATTAAAACATTTTTCTTCAGTCAAAATGCATTATTGGGTCAAAGGATCAGCAGCTTAGTTTTACTGTATTGCAGATCCTGTGTCTACAGAACAACAAAACAGGTCTTCTTCAGTGTGCACTCTTTGAAAAGCTCTGAGTGAAAAACTGCTTAAGTGCTCAGATGGCTCTCATTTCAAGTCATTACAGACTCATCCTTCTCCATCGAGCAAAATCGTTATTTTGCTTATTCTGGCATCACACCTATGTTATCATTGATCATAAACAGATACCCATTAAAGCTATTTTAAGTCAGCTTTCATTGAGTTTATTTCAGCCAGCCCAAACATCCTGTCACTAGGGAAACATCTGTAGGCAGGAATGTAAATTATAAATTATATAGGGAGGCATAAAAGAAAAAAAAACACAAGAATTTGTCTTTGTTTTTCAAAAACTCTGCAAATAAAATATTTCTGAGAAATGGTTTCACAATTCTGCTAGACTGAGACAATTTTGGGGTTTTGTCTTGTGCTGTTTGGGTTTTTTTTCTCCTTGTAGTGTGTTCCATAAAGCCCTCCAAAAGTTATCAGAATTCAAATATATTTAAGACCTGTATGCTGATCTGGTCTGAGATCCTCAGCTCCCAAACAATACTAAGAAACTTCTAAAGCCCACTGAGTTCCTGAATACTTTTAAAATGCTAACACAGACTGAATTTAAAGCTCTAAAATAAACAAGCAGAAACTGTTTCAAGTTCTGAGTACCTTGGTAAATCAGCAGGGGAGAAAGGGCGACTTCCAAAACAATGGAATGCATATTATAAATGTTTAGAGCTCGCCTAATCCAGCAGTGACACCAATATGAAATAACATGTACATTCATATTCCTAGAGTTATTTCAGTATCATTCCTTGCAGATATTTTTAATTCCAGTACAAGAAGAGTTCAGGTTGCTTTGGAGGCCTGTTAGAACTTTAGATCATGCAGTATACTGATATAACTAATGCACCAGATAATTATACTGGTATCATTTTAACTCTCTTAAGCTGAAACTCAAAGCAACAAGAAAACCACCACCTCCACCAAAAAACCCCAACAGATCATCCAAAAGAAAAATGAAACAGCTGTCTAAGTTTTGAAGAAATAGTAGTTCTCTAGCAAAAGTTTGTATCTCTCTCATTTCAATATTCTTCTGGGAGGTACAGATACATGTAACATTTGGATTTATTCAAGCTATTTAAAAAGAAGCACTGTAGCAAACTTAATCCTACAAGCTGCTTTCACTTAACTATATATTTTTACACATCCTCCATTTCAAAGTTATTTTGGAGAAAGAGCTATGAGGTAACTCTAGCTGCAAGCAAGAAATAACTCTCTACTGACCAGAGACTATGAACAATCCTGTGCACACCACAAGTAAAGATAATGATGCATTCCTGGATGTACGAACTGTATAATATAAAACCAAGTCACTAACTTCTTGGTACATATTCTAGCTATCCAATATGGACAACAGTTGCAAGTATATCTGATTATTCAGAAAGATCCAAATATGTTTCAGGAAGAAGTCAGAGTTACTCATGCAAGACAAACAGTTAAAGAACAATGGCTATAACGAAATAACATTATGAAAATATGTTAAATAAAACAGGTCAAGACTCATTGTTTTCATACATCAGAAGTTATCACATGAAATAATAGACAAGAATTTCAAAAACTTATTGAAAAACTTCTTTTGAATTATCCCCTTTAGTACCCTCAAAAAGAACATGCTGCTACTGACAATGTATTAACTTTTTTTAACCCTGTCTTTGAGAACATGTCGTATGTTTGTGCAGGCAAACTACTCAGAACAAGTGCAGTAATGGATGTGCTCTGTTCACTTAGAAAATTTCAAGTGCAAAAAAAAATCTATTAAGCAAACACATTCAGAAAATAAAAAGATGAAAGATACAATTAAAAAAATCCTCCAGTTTATATTTTAGGGAGATAACACACATACAGACTACAAAATTATCTTCCCCATTATAAACTCCATTTCCATAATTAGCTCTGTCCCACAAAGTGGCTCTTTAATCCCACTTGCTATATTTTCATTTTGCTAACAGGCTGTAAACATAGTACCTCTCCTTTTTATTAACCTTGACTAATTAACCATCAGTTTGAAAATATACACATCTGTCTTATAGATGTTTTTTGCAGTTTAAATAAACTAACATTAGCATGTTACTTTGGAATACTATAATTGTTATGGATCTGAGTCAGCCAGAGTTTTAACATAATGTTCACAATTTTAAATGGGAAATAAAAGATTATCAGTTTTGGGAAAACAGTTTGAAAAACCATTCTTATACAGAACTGCACGAACTTTTTTCCCTATTTTGTTCACCACAAACAGGATCCATCTGCACAGAATCTTTCACAAGCAGATTTTTGCTAGTCAGTATCGTCCTGATACTGCAAGTCAACTACAGAATGCTTTAGTGACTGAGCATTAATTTGGAATAGTATTTGAAATACTTGTAGGGAATGCATGGAGGTTTCAATTCAAAGTCACAATCAAACAGCATCTTTAATAAATACATTGTCAAAGTGCTGTATATGAAGACCTGATGCAAAGTTACAAAATAATGCTACATATGAAAAGGTATTGTAATGAATTATTTCCATACAACAACAAACTTCAACTCTGAGTATTAACCTAGAAGTATATCAAGTAGATAAATTCACTATACTGCTTATGTTCAGCAGCTCCTAGCCATTAACACCATGCCAATTTCCTGGCTCATGCACTGCATATGCCTCCCTTGATGATACATTTTTTATTTATTTCAGCATTCTAGCCTTCTCCAACTTTTTGTTATAGCAAGAATTCCTAAGAATATATGAATATATTTTTAAACTAGTTATTCCAATATGACCTTTACAGAATTTGAAGGTCATGGACCCCTGATCCACGTCAAATTAAATGTGCAAGTATACATGTTTTACAATGACTGGTTTTGACTGACATGGATATAGGAGCACTCTCAGAGCACAATCGTAGGGATATTGCCTCTGATAAAGAAGGGGAAAACATAAGTGGAAGTGTGCAGCTGGATCCAGAAAAACAGAAATCTGCTGTAGACTTATTGGCAGGGGAAGTGAACCAGAGCTGCATGTCAATAGTGTCGATCACATGGGCAGGGGTTCTGTTCTATGGAAGAAGACAGTATTCAGCTGCAGTAAACTGACCGCATCCCAAATAAGATATTTATACTTATTCCATTATCTAAGTTAGATAAATGAGGAATCTCAATTCCTCATTTTCCTTCCACCAATACAATGACTAATGCTTAGCTCTGGTAAAAAACAACCCCATCCCTCATCTCCTGTTTCCTAACTCACAAATACTGAAATTTAATTTTGGGTTAAGCCAATTTAAGACTACATATCATATATCAATTGATTATTTTAGTTCAAAAAACAGAGATGTCCTTAGAGTGAACATTCTCCTCTGCCTGCACACAAGGAAGCATATGCCAATTAATTATCAAACTTTGTGAGTATCCTGTTTAGAAAGTGTTTACATTAAGGTTTATTTTTAATTTCAGTTGCATTTTAGTTGATTTAAGGTATCTGCAGCTAATATTCTAAAATAAACCAGTTCTACCAAGTGACACGGCAATTCAACAAGAAATAAAAACATTGTGCAGGGACCAGGCAAATCAGTACTTTCATTTACAATGTGTGAAACCCTCAAGCAGGAAAACCAATTATCAGATAAAAATAGATCTGCACACAGCCAGGATGGCTTCAATCTCTCTGGGATGTGCATTGACCAAAAAAACTTCCAAAAAGCAAGCATACACACACACAGTGGCAGAAGAGTTTATAGAAAGTTCGGAAGGCATACATTTGGAAGGGGTTGTCAGCACTCTCTGATAGGCAGCAGGAGGCAATAACACTGGGATGAAAAGCACAAATATACAAAAATATCCTTTAAACAAAGTAATATTCCCCTCATATCTCAAACACAAGAGAAGTCTTCAAAGAATGCCCAGCATTCACGGCATCCAGTGTTAAAAAGGCCTCTCCTGTGCAAAACAAAGGCAGTGTTCTGCTACGTGTCTTCACAGACAGAGCTGATTCAAATTGCACCAACACGGAGAGTCAAAACCTGAAACCACATTAAAAGATTTCCAGAGGGCAAAGGATGAAGACTTAGGCTACTAAGCAAATGTCTTGAATCTGGAGGTGGGTCTGGACAGGCTTTTAATTTGGGAGCATATATTTACAACTGGCTAATAAAAAGAAAACTACCAATGTGTGAAAACTTAACACTCAAGGTCTTGCAAAACACTCTCATTAAGAGACAAATCAGTAACACTAAATCAGCCCTGGATTTATTTTACACTTACAATAAAATCCTGGCATTCACACTTACAATATTAAATTTGTTCCCATTCTTGTCACTTACGTTTACATTGTAAAGTGGCAGAAATTAAAAACTGGCTACAGCATGGAATTATCTGGTTGTGTAAATTACAGTGTTTGTTTCTGGAGAGATTTAGATGTTAATATACTAAATTCTTTGTACCCTTCATTTGTAATTGTCCCCTCTGCTCTGAAATACAACCACAGGCATTGAGATAACCTCTCCATATGTTTATCTAGTTAGAGCAGCTTTTCTTAAAACCTTGCACATCCTCTGCCAAAGTGCAACCGTGTAATCCTCACTGAAAGGCTGATTTTGGTCCTGCTTTCTCGTTTTGCTAAGGACATGGATAGTGCTTCACCTCAAAAGTCAAAAGTCATTTACTTCTAATTTCTTACTGTAATTTGGACTTCAATGATGCATTGCAATAGCTTTGTTGGGCATTAAAACTTCACTTTTTGCTGAGATAATTTCAATTGTTTCCTTTACATAAATTTCAGTTGTCTGAAACAAGACTTAGACACACCACTTGGCCCTGCACCCTGTTTTGACACATTTGCTTCTCCCTTTCCCTCTAATAAATCTACTGAGCCTCTTTCAAACCAGATTAGGCACTCTTCATGCATAGCTACTGATATTGAATGCATGAATAGGTAAAACACATTCAATACATGCTAGTCTTCAAATTTTAAGTACATTCCTTTTAAGCCACTTTAACCATATCTCAGACATACTTACTCTTTACAAAGTTGCTGAAATATTTCATACAATGAAAATACTATCACTCTTTCTATCCAGAAAGCTAGAGTCAAACAAAAACGTGAGGGATGGAGGATTATTGCTCTTTGTGTCATGTACTAATATTGAGACTGGTTTTACTTCTTAAGAAAAGCAGAACCAAGCTTTCTATTTACAGTCAGAAAGTTTTCAAAAGTCAGTACTTGCAATCATAGTAATTGGAAAATTTTAAGAATCTTGGAATATATTAAAACCATAAGCATAATTCTCCCTGAGCTAAGCCTAAGGGAAGTGGCATCAACAACAATGAAACATATTCCAAATGAGCCAGCCTTGCATCGATCAGCTCCAGAGATGACTCTGCAGCTGCCACAGCAACAAGCAGAGGAGCCAGCCAGAAGGCCAGAAAAGAAGCCAGAAAAGAGGTCAAGGCTTGGGAGCCAGAACTTGGCACCCGGGTCTTACAGCTGTCAGGGATACTTATGAGAGAAGTCACTGTTGTCTGCAGTTTTTGAAAACAGTTGGGAAACAGGAAGAGGAAAAAAACCCAAAAAACAAATCTATCTACAACTATTAAGAGCCAAGTTAGTGCGGAAATGTGATCTATGCCACCACTTGTTTTGTCACAGCACTGTGATACCAAGCCACTACACCAAATGAGAAACAGTTTTATAGTGGTGTGGAATGTTAGACTTGCAAAGAGATGGCTTCTTCTGGAAAAGAAACACCAGTGAATAAGATGGAAACAAAAGCTAGACAAGTACTCTTCTTTTGTGTGTTTCAAAATAAAAAACAATTCAGGCAAAATTTTGTAAGGGGGATAACCCATCAAACTTTCCTTCAGGCTCCCTATTGTGTAACTACTACTGGCACCAGCTAGAGCTCAAATATATAATCAATGGTTTTATTGCCAAGTTGTATGTACTTTTCATTTAAAAAGCCAAAAAACCACAATTTATTTAGAGGTTACTGAGAAAATATGAAGCTGCACAGTCTACATTAGGGATTCCATACTTGCCAATGACGGACACAAAACTCAGAATGACAGCGGTATGTTTTAAGGCTCATTAAACAGATTTTGCAGAATCCCTAAACAAAAGAACAGAATCAGACCTAGAACTCTAGTCTTGTAAAAATTAATTTTAAGTGCAGATGCATGCAAAAATTCAAAGCTAGTGGCAGTTTTTGGGAAAGCTGTCTCCACAGATTCTGTGCTGACAAGCCAAGGAACTGCCAAACAATGTTTCAAAACAAAAGAGAGGCTCTTGCAAAGTGCCAAAAGAGATGTTATATTCTGCCATTACAACTCAGGCTTTATGAAAAGAAAAGAGAGGACACTTGTACTGGGATTCTCATTGGCACTGTGAACGAGGCACATTCTGTACAGAGGAGAATCCCAAGGAAACATTGGGCATGTTACTGTGGACTGTGAAAATGAAGAAATGTTCCGTTGCGAGGAAAAACAAAAGTAGAAACAAAGACGATGCAACTAATGTCCAAAAAATGCATGGCTCTGTCACAGAGGTGATTTAAGCAGAGGTCAAATGGATTGCAAAATTCTTAAAACACAAAATTTGATAGGATACTTCAATTTCTCCAGTCTTTTCTTACTCCTTATCAGCCTCTATGTCTAGTTGTAGACTGAGATACAATCTCCTCTTTCATTTTCTGAGTTTAGAACTGGCTAGTTCATAATACTCTTAACTTTGCAGTCTGATATCCTTTCCCTAAATGTCACACTTCCATATGTAGAGCTTTCTCTTGTTTTTCCTGGACCATATGAAGCATGGGAAAGCTGTCTCAGGAACCCTTCTCTTCACTGTTATACAAATAAGCCCTCTAGTGGTAAAACAAGCTCGAGATCTTCCACATCAGAGTTTCTCTGCACCTCCTCCCCAGGAAAAAAAACCTTACTCTCATATCTCCTAACAAAAGTTGGGCCACAAATGGCCTATCTACAACGTCTTTTGAATGCTATTCATTGAAGATGAACAGCTTACTTTACCTTGAGCAGGAGTGCATGGATTGGTTATTGAATCCAGCGATAGGATGTAATATTCAACACAGAACTGTCAAAGATACAAAGCTAATTTATTATTATGTCACAGAATTCTCCAGATTTTATGATTTTTTCAGAAAAAATTAACTGTACCACACAGTAGCACTTAATTAAACCTTTTAATTACCAGCACTTAATTAAAACCTTCAGTTACCAGAATCATAGTGTTCTTTTCGTTCTAAGCTACTGCATTTCCTTTCCCTTCCTTAAGTATATTTATTCTCTATTTCTAGTCAGTGAACTGATGACAGAAACACCACCAACTCTGACCTCTGTTTGTGGCAGTGATTTCCATTATGACTGGCCAAATGTTGCCAATGCATCAGATACTTTATTTGAAGCAACTCAAACGCTGCCAGACTTAACACTGTTAAATATTCCTAAATGTTATGTCCCCATTTCATAACACAAGACTAGCACACTATCTAGTTTTAAAATAACATGGCTGTATTTTAGATTAGCAAGCATGGGTAAAAACCTCCCATTCACATATTTCTCCTCTTACTTTAACACTGCACACTAGCAAATTATTATTACATGAATAGGGGCCCAAAGGGACAGTCATATTGAACTGGCTCATATTTCCACAAAATCAGTAGTTCAAATGAAACAGAATTATCTGGAGTATGGCCAGATCAGAGCTCTCACTATATTTTTAATGACTCAAGAGCTCCCTGACAGTACCATGAGGTATTTCTAATTGCACCTGCTGTGATAATGAAGGAGACTATGCTGGGAGAGATCCCTCATCACCTTCCTTCTGTTCTGAGTAGAGCTGGGCTTAGGAAACCATGGCACATCATCAGCTCACATAATGGACCCTTATCTTTTCTCACTGGGACAAAAGTGCAGCCTATCAGGTAGAATTCAAAATGTAGACTTCTTTGGAAATGCCAGTGGCAACAAAACTCTATCAGCACATAAAACAGTGTGCTTTGGCCTGTGCAAACCTTTCTTGTGTGATTTTTGTCTATCATGCACATACTTTGATAGAACAACAATTGGTTATAATTCAGAGAACAGTGGCAGAGGATGAGTAACACATTTTTTTATTTGTTACTATTTGTTTGAGAGTTAGAAACCAATTTCTAAAAATCAGTGTATATTTCTGAAATTCCTTGCAAAACCATTCAAAAATGAAACCATAGTACAGAAATACACAAACCTGAAATGTGTGTTTGGAAAAAACAATAAAAGTAAATATAACCACTATGACAAGATTGAGAACAGTTTTGACACTCTCAAAACACTCTAAAATCAAATGAATAATAAGGAAGCATGCAACTGACCGGAAAAGGAAAGCCCTTCAATAGTAACCACCAGCAACTGCCAAGCTGGAAAGACTATTCTGTGATGGATCAAATCCCAGTTCAATAGTTTCATCAACAATTTTGGTGACTTAACAGGAAAATCTGCTTAAGAACTGTATATATGATATCAAGCAAGGAGAAATCCAAGTGCTCTGAAGAGCAGGATTAGAACCCAGCAATCCTAAAAAATACTGAAGAACAGTCCGCATTGAAAGATGTATAGCACTAAGTCAGAAAAAAAGAAATATTCAGTACAAGGTTCCTGCAGAAAAGACAAAAAAATTTTTGACATGCTAAAAAAAATATCATCTAGAACACAGGATGTACCTGAACCTCTTTTATATGCGCTTGCAGTTGGCTTCAGGTATCACCATTTTAAAAAATAGAGACACTAGTGCCAAAACCAAAATGAAGTATTTTGAAATAATCAACCTGTGAGGAAAAGTTGAAAGACGTAAGTTCATGTGGTTCAGAAAACAGAAGACAGGAATATCACAGCAGTTGGAAAGTCAGGAACAGTGATCAAATACTTTTCTGCCCTAAAAGTACTAGGCAGCTCAACCTGTTTTTTGGAGATGCTGGTTAAAAATTTTCTACCTCCAGGAAAGCTCATAAATAGGTTACCTTGGAAGGCTGAAAACCCTTATGACAGGAATTTCACATCTCCTGGGGCTGGTGAAGATTACACGATCCTGGTTCAGAACAGGAAGGGAAAAGTTACATAATCTGAACTTATGGCAGGGTCTACAGAACACTTTGAATCTTCATTCTCTGATCAGCCAGATTGGCAGAGCTGTTACACCGTATGGCAGCTCCTCCACCCTCCAACAGCCACCCATGTTTGCTCCTCATGAAAAATGGGGTAAACAGGAGCAGGGGGAGAATGATACACACTTTGAGTCTCATCCTAACAAAGTCAAGCTTTGTCTGAGGTACACACTGAAACACTAGGTAGCCCTCGCAGGCTCTCCACAGTTTTGACATTGATTTTCCAGATGTAGCCAAATTCTGTACTATAAAGTACATTAGAAAGGTACATATAGCAAAGGTACACTTCACAGTTAGAGATGATAGTAGGCAGAAAGAATCCAACAGGAATTGATCTCTAAGTCTTGACTTTCTGTCAAAATATTTAAGCTATCTTTGTGTGTTGTAATGTGTATACGCATGCATAAGGACACTTTTGTACCAGCAGAAATGCATCAATATAATTACACCAAGGCAATGTCTCCAGGCAATGCACTAACAAAATGACAAGACAGAAATGTCTTTTGTTTGAAAGAGTCGGCAAAGCTGTAAGTCTTTACACAAACTTTAAGAAGAATTCACAATACAGTTTTTTACACATTAGCCACAATTATTTTGAGGGTTAAAAAGAAGCATCTGTCTCCTTCTATGGCTTCCAAGACCATAACCTATCACTCACTACACCTCTGCAGCTCAGATGTCTTCAGAGCGATGCTGAGCAAAGCAAGATGCAGGTGGCATTACTAATACAATGTGACATTGCAAAGGAAACTGGATTTCCTCCGTTTTTGTTCCGTTTCTATTAAAAAGGCAATCCTTGCATTTAGCTTCCCTAGCTAAAATTTGCAAAATATATCATACAGCTATACCATACTCTTACACATGAGCTTCAGAAGACATTTTATAACATACAGCTTTAGATCCACTGCTCTACAAATTATTTTAGATTTAAACTGCATAACTACAGATACTAAAGATCTCAAAGTTTAATCTACATGGGGGTTGGGAAGGAAGGCAAGTTGCCACTACTGTTATTCACTCCACCCTCAGGAACAATTAGGAAGGGAAGGGAGGAGACATGAAAACAGACTAAAAACTCAGCATATTTGGAATGCAGCATATTTGGAACTTCTCATTGTAACAATTTATACCAGAATAAAATTATTAAAATACTATACCAGAGAATCCATATAACAGTGCACCCCTAACATTTTTTCTTCAGTAAATGCTATTGTTAACTTCTCTGGCTAGTCAAGGTCTCAGTGTAACCCTCACAGCATCTGAGGTTGCTTGGAAAGCCTGAGCAACTTGCAAGATTCATAAAAACAGAACAAAATGGTATAAGGCTCCACCTACACTCAGCAAATTCACAACTTGCAATTCCAGTCACACCGAAACAAAGATCATGCAGTTGGCAAGGAAGTGCACCTTCAACACTACCTAGGAAGTTACCTGTTGTTTTGTACTACATGTAGCTGCCAAAATAACTAGAAGTCCTAAAGAGGCAGATCCACTCATTCCTTCTGACATATCCAAAGTCAATTTTATTTGGCCATGACAGGACCTTACAAGTTTAGGGATGACCAGTTCATGTAGCTATTAACACAATGGTGCCAGTGCCCCTTTTCCACCTGGTGTCTCCTTGGGGAGGAATATGGACACATCCCATTCTCATTACCAGCTGTGCCTTTGACTCTTAAAGGACATTCTACAGTCAGAATTTAGAAGTCATTTTAGGCCTCTGTAATTATGGAGTGAAACAGAAACAGGAGCACTGACAGGAACACTCTGTAGTCTGCACTGTGGACTCCTTATTCACATGGAATTTAACCCTCAAATCCTCTATACATACAGATTTCATGCTTTTAAAAATAATGTAATACAATTTTCACAGAATCATTTTGTTAAAAACTGGCATCAAAGCCACAGGAAAGATGTCACACTAATACTTATTTCTGCTGCTTTTTCCTGCAGTTCCTAAAATTACACAGGAAATGAAGCAGGACTGCCAAATGCCACCAGTGTTAGAATAAACTGATAGTTCTGAGTTTTTTCAACATACTACCCTTCAAAATGCATTAACTTGTCTATTACAAACTACTCTTAGTATACCATCTTTTTTTTTTAAAAAAAAAAAAGCCTTTTAGAAGACAGAACAAAAAAGTACTTGAATTCAGTAACTTTATTTGCCAAACTATAAGAGCAAAAATTCAAACATTTCCTGTAATAAGTTGTTTATTTCCATTTCACTGGATTCCTAAACAAGTTTCACTCAGATTTTTTCAATTGTTATGAACTTCTTAAAAAAATAAACTGAGATGCAAATAAACTCAAGTATTGCAAACTATATTTCAAGTTTAATAGAAGACACCCCTATATTTGATATTGGTTTATCTGTAATCCCTACACCAGGTACACACAGACTTACTTTTTATCTTTTGACAAATCCTCTGTCTAAAACTCACCTTGATCAAATATATTATGATTTATGAATCCTCAGCAGCTTCTAACTGTGTCTCCCTTGTATTATTCATTGTAGAGATTTAGCTGATTACAGGCATGCATTGGAAATCTCCCATGACTTCAAAAGGACTGTTCAAGGCATGAGAATGGAAAGCAGCGGCATACCAGGCAGTTTGCACGCTGCCACAATAAATGAAAAATCCCTTTGAAAATTACACATCATGCCACTAATTTCTTCTGATCAGAAGAGTGAAAATAAGAATTGACACTTCCTTTCAGTGTAAGATAAATACTCAGTGAAAAATTAAGTAATTAAGCTCTTCTTTTGACATTTTTTAGCATGACTCATGACCACCTTCAGCCTGCATTTAACAAAACGTTTTCACAGTGTCTATTAAAAAAACCCAAAAAACTCTCTGCTACAGCCTTTCAATTCAGTACTGTATCTTCTTGCACAATCTGAGTTCCAAAATCAGTTTTCATTTAAGTGTGCCAGGTGATTCTGAGCAACTAAAAACAAAGCAAAGCAAGCAAGCAAAAAGAAGTTTTTATAAACCCAGATTTTAAAAAGCACATGGTATTTTGGGGCTTTTTTAAAAGAAGATCAGGAGAGTACAGACTATAGAAAAAAATTTTGCTCATTTTTAAATAAAAGACTGTAGAATTCATACTGGAAGTTTCCAACAAATTTCCAATAAATAAAAATTTCCCATAAATAAAAGCTAATTATGTTTACAACACTGAGTGTGTATGTAACAAGGTCAACAATGTAATACCAAAGTTGATCCAGAAGGTTTAACACTCCAAGCCAGAATGTTAAAAGTTACTGGAAAGAATTTTAATAAAAGCAAATTATTCTGCAATTTTATAACTGGAAAGCATGGGAGCAACAATATTACAGCATTAAGACCCCTTGCTGTAAAGACGTGTTTGTATCTAATCAAGAGTACAGATGCTCCAAGACATCTAGGACTGGCTTTCTCCTGCTATTTGGAAAGAGTTTTAGTCATCTCCTGTTCTCCACCTCTTTTTTTACAGCTGCAAACCCCACATTTTGTACCTTGCCTGCCACTCATTTTCACTCTCAGTCATCTGAGAATACAAATGACAAAGTGTATTTATCCTTCAAGGCTGCACACAGTTTAAAAACCAAACAAATCAACTAAAACATACCAGGTTAGACAAAGAAATCATATAAAGCTTTGAAGATGGGAAGAATATCACAGTCCCTAAAAAAGGAAGACTCCTAGAAAAACAGTAAAAACAAATACTGCAAACTGCATCACAGATATATGGATATATAGGATGTGAACCCTTATAGCTCTACCTCTTTCCTAGGAAAAGCTATTATTCAGGCTTGTGCTGGCAGCTACTGATAGCACATTTGCAGAGAATTATTTAAATAATTTAACAGAATAAACTAATACATTATTTACAAAATAAAGCAATTTAGTTTCATGAAATGCTAAGTCAGTCTTGAAATGGTCGTGAAGCAAAAAGGCTTTGAATGTTCATACTCTGCCTTGTCATTAAACAATTACTAATCTTAACCAAGTGGAAAGTAAACAATTAATATTAATAGGTATTAACCTGCTTTTTGTCTGGCCATTCAACTTCCAACTGCCAGAAAGGAAGGGTACATCCTGATCAGGCTTGAGCTGGAAATATTTACACATTAAAGGAAACTTCTTTGTGGGAAATATTAACGTAAGTGGGTTTTAAAGATATCTGAAAGACTGATTCTTATAGAGTTCTTTAAAATGTCTTGTAATTGTCTCCAAAGATCTGGTCTCTATTTATCCTCCCTTTTGAAGTTTTGTCATTTTGGCATTCTTGCACAATCCCAGAAGAAGCAGAAAAAAAATATTCTTACTCTGCCTTCTCTCGCTGTTTTTCCAGGTTGACACTTCTGAAGCACTTATTAGCATAGTTAAGAAATATGCTCTCTTCCTAAAGTATCTTCCCCATCCAACCTCCCTAATATATGCATGGTTTAAGAATACAGCAGTATCTACCAGATAATGTTAATTCATGAGGAATGGCACAATCTCAGAAAACATATTCATTTCTGCTTCTTACTGTAGCAACTCAGCATGACCCTTCTTCAAAGTTCAGGCCTTTCAGCTAACTAGCACCTGATACCTTTGCAGCTCCCTGTTCCTGCCCACTACCTGGCTCATGGGAAGAGGAGAATATTCCCTTTTTGCTATCATTGTTTCTACTAAAATACCTCCAAGCTTTTCTCACAGTGAGAGGGCTTCCTGTGCCACCAACTTCTTAACCTTCACTATAATGTCACATCCACAGTGGCAATTAAAAATCCTCCTTACACAGAAAAAAACCACTGAAAAAAAGAACAGAAAAGAGCTGGAAAAATCCAGGGCAGAACCAACACACGAGATAATTACTTATAAAATGGAGACTATATTAACAGTAGTTGCTTAACTAGCTTCCTATTATGAAATAATTCAAGTTCTTTTGAAGAAGTGGGTATGCCTTTGTAGGAAAGCATTGCACACTTTCATATGCAGCTCTGGCCAGATAATTTTCAGTCACAAGACAGGTTACACTGCAATTCACCAGCTCCTGGGAATTCATTTTGAGAAAGCATGACTACATAGATGGCTGTACTAATTTACTCTTCCCTTGGGCTCTGCTGCAGAAAGGATTCTGGCCTATAGAGCCCCTGATCTGACCTGGCTCAGTCATTCCTTTGTACATAGTCCTAGTTCAACTGGATCAAAGAAGTCTGTTAATAAAACAGGCAAAACTGTATTTCATACACCAAATCTGACCTTTACAACCAAGACATGTATTTATTTATTTGAAGATAAAAATCACATTCTGAACCATGCCACTCTAAAGGCAGGAATAAAAATTACTGGCAAAATACAATGCTCCAGTTGGAGTAGACTCTGGAGTAACATACATCAACACATTTCTGTTACCAGGGTTGAAAACCTGATGCAACACATTGTTTTCGTGCTGTCCTACACGTGATTATACATACCCGCATATTTAACACTTCTCAGTGTTTGTACATGATTTGAGCAGCCCAATTCATTCATCTGTGTGATTATTTTTCAACTTTGTACACAGCAAATTGAGAATCTGCAAAAGGAAGGGCTCAAGAACAGAAAATAAGGAGGAACAAATGAAAATGATTCACAAATAGGAAAAGAGATAAAAACTGTTTTCAGCTCTGAGACTTTCAAAAGGACACCGCATTACTTAAGGAAAGATATTAAGATGCATTTTCATTTCTATACCAGCAGAAAGCTCTGGGACACAACTTGCTCAGATATTCAAATTTTTTAACATTTGTTTTCATTCTGGCATACTTTTGACATTAAGCTTTACTCTTTGAAGTGACAAAAAAATCTACAGTAAATCAGAATAGACATCTCAAAATAACCAGTAGATGGCAATAAAAAGATCTGTGATACATTTTGATTTTGGAAATAAACATAATCTGTATTAATGTACAACCAACAGAATTTCTTTTTAACCTTGTTGATATGGCTCCAGGAGGCTTCTTGAAGCAGCAAACATTTATAAAATTTTATACAGACAAATCCATAAACCTTTCCTTCATCTGAAAGGGGAAAACTCCTGCTGAGGTGAGAAAAAAAGCCTGAGAACAATCTGTTCCCCTGGTACTCAGAAGAATAACTTATCTAAAACATTTCTTAACTGTATACTCAAACTAAACCTACAATTTCAAGAATCTTCTGCAAAGTGCAATGCATATAAAATGCAGAGATATTCGAGGGCATTTTTACTCTAGAAATGTTTCCAAAAAATAAAATAAAAAAGCTGTAAAATTTGTTAAGTGTTTGTACTTATATAGAGACCAAGTCTTTATAGCTCTAGAAGCTTCCATTAAGTGTTATAACAAAGCTATTCAGCAACTACTGGTAATTATTGCTAGGGTTTCAGCTTGAAATTAAAGCATCAAACTATTTTTATGTCTCACAATTTCAATTCTAGGAATAAACCAAATTACAGTGAGTTACCTAGCAGAGAATATTAAAATCAAATTTGTATGGTGTTAAAAACATACAGATTAGATTTTTAAAGGAGGGCTTTTAGATATGATTTCTTATGTATATGCATATATACTATGTAAATGTTCACAGCTGAGGCAGAGTTATTTTAGAACAGAAACAATATGTTAATTGAAATCACCAGTGTTTTGGATTAACCTTTTTAACATTCAGAATTCGTAATGCTGCAGAATTATTTTATATACGTATACGTCAGTGGACCAAATAATTACATAATATACATAAAATGCATTTTTCCTTTCTGTATTTTCCTGTGTTCACCATAAGTGCAAGCCTAGATAGGTCTTGGCTAGGATATGTTTCACTGAAATAAAATACTTGATGAATCAAATTGCAAGTATCTTCCCAAAAACAAACTACAAAGCTGTCAGTAAAGTTTGCACCTTGCAATGAAACACTTCAGAAAAAGAGACTTACATATAACTCCCTAATTAATATCTACTCACTATAGCTAAATAATCAAATATTTTTTCATATACATTTAACTATTAGAAATAAATTTAAACCACACATTAAATATTTACCAGCAAGTAATCTGCCCTACATTTATACCTGAAAACTGACAAAACACTTGGATAGAAATGAAGTGCCCTCATTCTACATATATACATGCACATCAGTGTGGGAAAAACACACTGCCACAGAAAAGAATTAGCACATGGAAAGACAGACACTTGCCAAAAAAATTCAGTAGTAAGAAAGTTAAAAGAATTGTACAACGCTCCCAAAAATTACCTTCTGTGATTAGGGAGCAAATAGACTGAAGGCAAAGAAAGAATACACGCTGCCATTAGCAGAAAGACATAAGGGAAGAAGCACTTGTCTTTGCGAAAGTAGCACTGGCAGCTTGGAAAGCAGACACTGAAAACCTGGAGGGGGCTGCTGAAGGACCACATACAGGGCTGAAGAACCTGACATATGGACACAGCTTAAAGAAACTGCATTTGCTCCACTTGAATAGGAGAAGGCCTGGGAGGGTGGATGAGACCTAATCACAGTCTTGCAATGCTTTGCAGGCAGCTTCCAAGGACAGAGGTACCCTCTTCACAAGGATGCACAACGAAAGGGCCATGAGCCACAAGTTGCACCAGGGAAATTTTTTTTTGCCATAATAAAAAACCCACAATTTCTTGTCATGAGCATAATTAAACAGTGAAACAGGCTGTCCAGAGAAGTGGTGAACTCTCCCTCATGGGAAGTATCCAAGTTTAGCTTATCTTGACAAGGACATGGACAATGTAATCTAGGGCTCTGTTTTCAGCAGAGGGTTAGGCCAAATAATCTCCAGAGGTCCCTTCCAATCTACACTGCTGTCTGATTCCATATGTGAAACTCTGCAGCTACCATATATTACATTAGTACCTGTCACAAACACAGAAATACTCTAGCCAAAAAAAGCACTTGATGCACAGCTGTTTATCTTCAAATTTGCACTTTCATAACTCCACTAGTGACCATGGATTTATGCTGATGCAGACTATTTTTCTGCCTTTTTTCCGTAGTTTCTTTACTATGTAAAGTTGGCCAATGCATAACTGTATATTTAGCATATCTGCTAAATCACAGACTCCTGAGAGTTCTACATGAATACAGGTATTTGCTCCACACATTTGGAACACAGTACCACGCAGGACCATGCCTTACTTCCATCCTGCCAGCATGAAGTTGTGTACATTATAGCCAGGAAATAAGCCAACTAGTACGGTTTTGTAAAAAAAAACACCCCAAAAACAGTTTACCGACTTTATCAGGGAAAAAACAGACTGCACTGCAATCTGTTGCAAAATATTTAAGGATTTCTTAAAGGAGAAAGAAAAGAAAAAGGAAAATAATGTTGATGTAACAATCCAGCTAAAATTGCTTTTGTCCAGGAAGTGGATTCCTGCACTTCAGGATGCAATGTTTACTAACTTTCAATTTTATGTAAAATTCAAAGTACGATGTCTTGTAACCTGCTAGAATGCAAGCTGCTTGACTCAGGTAGTGTTTCCCACTTTCTTTGGCACATCATCTCAGAAACAACTGTCAAGCTTATTGTTGAGCTGAGTGCTGGGGCCATTACATTAAAAGTGCTCAGCAGAAACTCAAAGAGTATAGCATGAGGCCTTTGATGACGAAATACACTTAATAAAATGGAACTCTAGAGAAACGCAGATGTACAAGATAAGTCTCAACCCCTTTGATTTTGGATCAGCTTTATTAACAAGCTATGATTCCTTCTTTACAGGCATTGACAAATGGACTGTCAGCTCTTCCTCATCCAGAAAAAACAAGACTTACTTCTCTTATTCCACTCCATACTCCTTACAGAAATGACTTTTCAATATAAATCTTTTTATGATGCTCATGAAGCTCTATTTCAAGTCCTTACGAGGACTCCATGAAATCAAATCAACACAGCCCAATTGCTTAAGCCATGTTTACTACAAACATGACAGTCATGTCTTTTCACAAAGGTCTTCGTTTTCATCTATACCAGAGCTGAGTGTATTCTCCCCAAAATCATATTTGTAGTGTGTAAGATCAGATTTTATACCACCATTACCAAGGGAGACCTCCATTATTACTTAGTATTTCCAAGCTAATCTCCAAATGCTTTTATGTGGCCTAGAACAACCAAAGTGCACTTTTACGAAAAAGCTTTCCATTAGTTTACTACACTTGAGTGCTGGATACACGAGTTACTTTTGGAGACTAGGATACACTCATGCTAACTGTACTTTTATAGCTACTGCTTCAAAATACCCACACTGATGTGCTAATAAAAACAAAAATCACTACTAAAAGTTGTACGTACAACTGATTTCTTGGACTCAGCTTTCAGAGTAGTCCTGGAACTGATTTAATTAGCATACTTCAAATTTTTGAGAACATACATTAAAAAGAAACAGTCACTAGGAACAAAGAAAAATAAAAAAAAAGCACTCCAGAATTAAGGTTAGAGCTTGTTAACCCACTCCCCCAACTATCCACTGAATTTCTTGAGAACAATTTCCTTTTTTTTTTGGCTCAGATCAGTGTAGAAAGTCAGAAGTGATTGGAAACAGTTTCTCACAAGCACATTCACGCTTGGAATGTCCTACTTTGCACCTGCAGTACATACCAGAGTTATGTGTCTATGGTAAAGCCTGAATAACTAATCACCCTATGGAATAAACTATTTTAAAATTATGTTAATAAGGATTTATTTTTTCCTGCTTTAAAGACATTCACCTACTTCTTTTTGTTTGAAAACTGCACTGGCTGCACTCAGTTAGCATCCATCCATAAGTAAAAGAGGGAAGTTTCATCATTCTGCTCCTGGTTCAAATCATGTTGCCATGGAAGCAGATGTTGAATTGATGAAAATAGGTCAACTGTTCAAAAAAAAAAAAAGCACTGGTTTAATATTTTAAAAATATTATTGTATGTTATTTTAATGCTTGCCATTCTTTTGAAATTGCTAATATTTTATTCCATGCTATTCTAATCAGCATTTACTTTGCTCACATAATACATATTCCTACCAAAAATGCAGACAGCAGTAGAGAGTCGTTAATGACAAAAAAGTATTTTGCATAAATCTTTAGGGGCTGGGTACAGAATGCTCACATGAATATCACACACAGTTCTTTGTTTCTCCAGTAGGGGATGTGTTAAATGTTGCCATATAAACTGTTTCCATTTGAAGAGTAATATTGGCATTTTTTTGAAAAAAAAACAAAAATAAATCAAGACATTGCTAATACCTATGGCTTGGCTTTGTCAGCAACAGTATTTCTCTGTTCAGCTTTGCACCCAACAAATACATACATATTCAACTGGAGTCTCAGTTACTTAAAACTGATTAAAATACTTAAAGACAGCTAAGATTTAAGTAGGCTACCCCACCAACAGAACACGTGAAAACATACATAGCCAACTCAAAGAGATTTCTTCCTTCACATTTTCAAACTGCCTGTCAAGCTGCTGTCAAAATAGCATAAACACACTATAAAATGCTCATCTTCACCTGCAGCAAACACCAGAAAGTAAAATAACTCACCTGAATTCTGTTTCTGAATCTCTACTGAAGGTGACCTAAATGACTTCTCTATCAACACCCTGACACATCCTAACTTTTTCCAGCCTTGACACTGATGTACTTTAGATGCACCAGGTTTGACCTAATGTGATATATTCTGTTCCTGAATTTTTCTTTGCAACTGAAATGCAGAGCTTAATCATTAATAAATACAGTATAGGTGCATGGGAATACTGACAATACATGAGATTTGTGTTCCTTTCATAGTTCAGAGATCTTCCTGTAGGTTAAGCAATATTTGAAGAAGAAAGGCTCAGTGGTGCAGAAATCTCACAAATTTAATCCAACACAAACCTACCACAGCATTATTGTGCATCTTCCACACATAGCTGCTTCTGCCCTGCTACCTAGTGAACTGGGTCAGACAGCTTCTCCCAGATCAATTCCCTCATCTGGCTCACCATGCATCAGATAAAAGAAAGTCCCAGTGTAACAGATAAGATGGGGAAAAAATATTCAGGAAATAAAAGCAAAACCAGTGCCATCTCTTTTAGCTGCCATAAACCCAGACCACTGCTGTTCATAGTCCCACAGCATCCAGTAATGCTCCCTTCTTTTAACATTTTGTAATCAGTGATTTAACCTGAGATTTTTACAGCAGAACCTCCGATTAAAAAAAATACATTTCTGTAACTGAGGACAAGTTTAACTGTCAACACAACTGAAAACATCTTCAACAGAAGCAAGATTCATGTGCTGTGCTCATTTCCATATAGTTTTTTAAATAAAATTTCTGTATAAAGTGTGTTGCACTTTGGAGAATGCTTTTGGACTCCAGAAAGTTCATAAGTTGTGTTACAAAACTTTTTGCAAGATTGTATGACCTGACCTATTCTCCATCTCTTTAAAAATTCAAACAAACAAACAGAACCCCTCCAAAAACAAACAAACAGCAACAAAACAAACAAAACAAAAAAAACAAGCTCAAAAATAGCCACACCTGTGAAGTTGATAAATACTGTTTAAAATGTATTGAAAGAGCATCCTTATGAAGACTGCAAAAGTCTTACATTTTACCTTCAATAGTTTTGGAACTGTTTATAACCAACAACATTCCAAAAAATCATACGGCTTGTTATGCTGCAGAAACATACTATAAGAGTCATATGTTGGGTTTGTATCTTTGTGTTTTCTCAGACAATAAATAGTTTGTAATAACAGAAAAACAGCCACAAAAAAACCCCATACTTAAAATTATCAAGCATACTGGATACTTCTGATTAAAACTATGTTTAGACCTTTTCTGACCAGTGCATTATGACTTGCTTTGTTGGTGTTTTGTTTTGTTTTTTTTTAAATTTAGAAAAACAATAAGAAGAAACTTTTCTTTAACCTTTCCTCTCCTCTGGCTCATCCAGCATTAGCCTCCAACAGTCTTTTCATACAGTGATAATCATAGATTGGTGATCTTCAACAAAGTTACTTCTCTGTATAAGACAACATTTTCCCCCTCTCCTCCCCTCAGTCCTAATTTACCTTTTCTCTTCAAACTTTGTTCCCTTTGTTTTCTGAATCTCCCTTTCCACAGTAGTTATAGCTAATTTGAGATACAAACAGTAATTTCAAGAACTACCTAATTACCATGCTGCAATTCCTGTCCCTAAAGGGTTGCATATAAGCAAAATTGAAATTTAGAGAGAAAAATGCTGATATTCTCCTGTGGCCTACCAAGAAACAGAGGTCAGCCCAGAGATCATACAGCCAGCTTCACATTCCAGCAGATAAGAGGAGAATACACAGCAAGCAAAAATAGCCCCATCTCTTTAAGCTGCCATAAATCCATTCTGCTTACAGTTAGTCATACAGTTTTCATAACATGATCTCTCTAGATACATTGTCCAGTAATGACCTATATCATTACATTTAATTTACCAAATTAGTTTTATATTAAAATGCTTCACTGAGGTTAATGCAAACACACGTGCATAACAGAAGGGCACATCAGGCTTCCTGTAAACTCTTAACTTCAGCAAACCAGCTGACATGATTCATATTTAGAGTTGACTCTGCAAACCTTAAGGCTTGGAAAATAAAATTCAAAGCAAGCTCATAATTCATTGCATAACATTTAACACCTGTAAAGAGAACAACAAAGAAATATGTGCTCCTGATGCACCTTGGCAAGGTGATGCAATTTAATAACTTTACATTCAAAATCCAGACCTTTTGCCACAAGGAAAGTAATCCAGTTCCTAGAGGTTAAAATAACATAATGATGAAAGTCAAGGCAAGGCAACACAAGAAAGCTCTGAAGCAAAGATATACAGAGGCGAAGTCCTGCAATCTCAGTGATTATGTGAAATGCCCACAGATATCCCTCCATGTCTGAAAAAAAATGACACTCAAGTGCTTACTACATACAATTAGGAAAAGATTAAACCCAAATGCTGTTACAATCACAGTCATTGATCACAATATTTACAGTCATCATACATAGCTGTTTCACGTAAGCCTTACAGGATACATCCATAAAGATTATGTATGAAGTCTTTTTAAGATATGTCGGGATCACAAACCAAGTAGAGAAATAACCAGTTCACAAAAATTTGATTATTTTGCTTCTTGAAATAGCACTACTAAATACTTGAAATACATGAAGCCACAAATACACAGTGTCTTGGAAATGCATGGGAAAGTATGGCAACAGCATTCACAGTACATGAAAACACAGAAAAGAAAGAAATCAAAAAGCAAGACTTTGAAACTCTTCTCTGATAGAGAAATCTTCGCTTCCTTTTAGTATAAGGTGTGAGGGGAAGTCTGTTATTTTCACTGGTGTTTGTGTTATTTGCCAAAACATGCATTGCTTGAAGGCAGACTTACCTCTACCAAGGCCACAGTCAGAACAAGGTCTATTTTTGAGTCTGGGAAAAGGGCATCCACTTGTGGAGACATTCCAATCAGCATACAATTGGTAACAACTGATATCACACTCATAGTTTCAAAAGCTAACTGAAATAAAACACAAAAAATATTTATAGTTATGACCATTACCTGTGTTTTACCAGTACCCAAATTGCTCTGGACAATACCTCTCTCTTCATTAAAGCCTCAAGAAGACCCATGAGTTTAAATTTTTATTTTCCTTCATCTTTTGAATTCTGTGGCACAAGACTCATTTGGCAAGCAGTCCAGACTCCATAGGCTTGACAGGAAAAGACAAAACCACAACAAAGTTGTAACCTGAACATGTGAAATAGTATGCACTCATCTACAGTTGTACTCCCAAACATAAATTTATTTCAGGTTAAAGGAAAAATTGCAAAATTCCTAGAGGAACCAATAGTCTTAACACTGCTTTTGGAGGTTTTGTCTGAATGCTAAGTAATAGGAAAAAGATAAGGATAGTACACAATGGTTTTTAAACCACAACCAGTTGCACAAGCTGAACTTCATTGAAAGACATATTTATATTTAAACAGACACAATAGCACAAATCTAAGAAGCTCTTTCCTACAGACATCCCACAAAATGTCTGAAAATACTCACACAGCTTAACAATTACATTCGAAATATAATGGTTACTTATTCCGAGATCCTGTCTGGAATGAGAAAGACTGACATTGAATTGTAGCAAATGTCACAACAAATTAGAAGTAACTTTCTCCTTCACAACAAGCTAGTGATTCAGCTCACCTGATAAAATAATTCCAGTAATCCTTTAAGAGAAATCTCTCAGCAAATGCTCTAATTTTCCATGTGAAACAGACTACTTGAAAATTTAGCTCTTATTTTTAATTCACAAAGGAAATTTATTTCTACTATTAGTTAAAAAAATGACACCACAAAAAAAAATTACTGTACCAGTAGTGTTATAATTTTTCAGCCTACTCCCTTGATTGAAACAAATTATTCTAGCCAAACTAAATGCTATTATTATACCTGCAGCAATGCTTATGACTTATGACCACAGTCTGATTTTTCTGGTGGTCACACCACTGGTCAGTGCAGCTATGCCACCGAGATGTCAGCAGCATGGTTTTGGACTCAGAAAATACATCCCATGTTGAAATGAAATCACTTTATAATTCACACATGTTAACTACGTATCATTAAAAGACTCTCCTAGAAGTCCACGTCATTAATATCTATGTATATGTCTAATAAACATTGCTCAGAATCCCTGGTTTGCATGTTTTTGCAAGTACATTTCACTTGAAGTTTCATGGTTTCATTTCTCATCTCTCATTTGCTTCATTGGATAATATTTACAACCCCTCCCCCCAAAAACAAGTAGTTGATTAGTTAATTGTGCCCTTTGTCTCCATTACAGATCACTAGAAAAGCTGTTAAATAACAGTAGAATATGGATCATCCCCTACAGAAAGGTCCCCCAACAGACTTCACACTCCCTATCAAGCCACTGTTATTACAGAATGTTAAAGTCTCTGGATGCAATTTAGTTGCCTCCTTTCTTTCCAGAGAAAACTCGGTCAGGATCAGTTCACTGACTCAGCACACTCAACAGGCTCCAAAACAGCTGGTGCCAGCATGATTGCATGGGCAAACAACTGAGGACAGAAAATCCTTAACCCAGTACTGCTAGCACAAAATTGCTTAGATAGATTACAGCATTCAGTCTGTGCAGAAAGTTCCAGCTCCTGCTCACAGATCCAGGTTGTTTTAGAATTAGTCAGCTTGACCATCAGTGATCATAAGGGCACAAGCCAAGCATGTGGTTTATCTATTCTTCCACTTTTTTTAAACCATTCCTGAGCTCCATGCTTCTGAGATTGCACCCAATATTACCATTTCTAAAATAATGCTGTCTATAAAGAGTCCTAGGCAGTATCCAGAAGCTTTGCTTTGCTGCAGTTGCAGCAGGAGTACAATACATATACAAGAACTAAAAGAAAGATTTGTTTTCTTTTCAAAGACAACTGAAAGACGTGGTCAAAAACCCCACCAAAATAATAATTGGATATATAGTTGGATAGATAATATTCTAAGCCATTGAAGAGTTCATAGTACCTACTAAACTTTAAAGTGGCTCATGGGCCAAACACACAGCTTAAACACTTTGGTTGAAACCTCTTTTAAAACAAAAAGATAGAAAAAGGACACAAAAATTACCTGCCAAACACCAATATTTGCTGTGGGTTCTGCAAATGGACGCTTGTAAACTCTGCACATCTTTAAGGCATCAGAGTATATCTCTGTGATGTTGTTTAACACTGCAAAGACAGCTGCCAGTGGATAAACACATGAGAAAAGACTCACATAGCCGAACTGTAAGAACAACTCCAGGTAATCATCAAAAGTACCCTGAAAAACAGAGCAAAAATAAGAACAACTTTAACCTACCAAAAACCACATAAAACCCCCCCCAGAATTAACAATACAGTTGTAAACGTGTTCTTATCCCAAATCAGTTGTTTGGGAATGATTGCTGCAACAATTAAAAGACCCCCAAATATCTAGCTACTTTGGAATTATTAAATTACTCAAAACTTCTTACATGGGGAGGCCAAGGTCTTTCTTTTGCCTAATGCTTTTTCTGGAAGTCACACTTCTTATCCTTATAACATGAAGTATAAACACATTCATCCTATTCAAGTTCCTGACCATCTCTGTGAAGCACTAACAGGAGGAACAGTGGAGAACAGGAAAATAGCACCAGGCATTTAAACTGTCAGGACACTCTCCTAAGAGCACCATGGCAATAGAAGTTCTAGTATTTCAGGCTGCCCATGAAAGACCTAACCAGAATGGTTGGTTGGTAGATAGGCAATTCTTTCTGGTACTTGTGCTTGGCTTTTTTCAAAATGGGTAGGTCAGAGTTAGTGGCCCACTTGAAGGCTGAAACAGCACAATGCAGCACTGACATCTGAAAGGAACAACTAGTACAAACAAAACCTATTTTAACAAATCTGCAAAACATCTATCACCTGATTTTTAAACGAATAATGTGGATACTTACATACTTATTAAGTATTCACATGTATGTTTATCATATATTTGTACATTGGTTTTGTAGTATTAATAGTTTTCTATGATTGCAGCAATTATTTATGAAAGAACCAAAACAACTGCTTTTAAAGAAAAAATGTTCACTGAACAAAGGATAGTGAAATACCAAAACCAAATTAAACTGGGATCTTTTATTTACACAGACCCACATATTGTCCTCTCTCTCAAAATTTAAATCATAAAAAGTGGACAGTAACTGAGATTACAGGAACCACATAAAATAGATTTTGGCTCAGACACATGGTTCTCTAATCTTTTTCACCCATTACAGCTGTTAAACTGACCACCCTTTCCAGCACCTCAGGTTTTTTTCCCTAGCAAACAGAGAGGTAGTAGAAGCTTGCAAGCTCAGAAATCAACATGGGGTGCTCATTAGTTGCATTTTCATTTGAGCTCATTTTCAAGTTGCACAGTATAGCTGGGTCTGACAAACTGATCTGCTGGCCAGACCATGAAGAGCTACCTAACTTTTAAAGCCACTAAGATTTTTCTTCAGAAACGTTTTGTATAAACACTGAATTTAATTAAGGTTTTTCTTAGGGACATTTGTGCAGGATCCCTCACTGGGGTGGCAGCCATACATCTGTTCCTGCTATTACTTTCTCAGTCAACTGGTGCAGGCAGAGAGCATTGCTTCCCTTTGTGCCCCTCCTTCTGGTAACTGCACAGTATTCCCACTGCTTCCTCACACCTTTCTTCTCATTTCCTTGTCCAGTACCTACTGAATTCTAGAACAGCAGAGTATGAAAAGGAAGCAAGCATTGATTTATGAAACTTTGTGTAGGAAAACAGGGAGTCTGATATAATGTTCAAGAAATTTCTAACTGTGCCATTGCCAGCCATGAGATCAGCACATGATCTATAGCATCAAGGAAACAAAACCAACAAAGAAATTCAGGCAAAACTAGAGGAAAGAAAAATAGAAAAAAAATAATTTAAAAAATTATTGCAGGATGTTTTTACATCTTAAGCAGGTGAGGGCTGAAGATTTGAAAAGTGAAAGAGGACAAAGAAAATAAAGAATTAATGTTGAAGAGCATGTGAAGGAAGGAAAACAAAAGAAAAGAGCCTGAAACACGCCAAGACTCCCGCTAAACTCCTCAGTTGCTAAACATAGTCAAATGCTTCCCCCTTGTGACAGTTTTAATTTTAGAAATATTCTTGCCTGCTGACAGCTCAGTGCTTGCAAACAAATCAGTGGTCTAATACCCTGTATTCACAAGCACAGCACAATTATATTTAGATTGAATATAAAATGAAGGCCTTGAGTACACAGTACCTTAACCTGAAACTGAGGGTAGCAGTGGACACACCCAAGGCAAAGTCCTAACTCTACAACTGGCCCTGTGGGTCCCTGTGGAAAACTATTCAGGGCACAACAGGTGCAGATTCATTTGATCCAGCTCTGCACAAGCAGCACTGGGCAATGTGACTCACAGACACCACACTGGCTTTGTATGTGACAGCTGAGAATCAGAAGTCAGCTCAGGTCTACGAGGCAGAGCTCATTTGGTCAGGCATATCAAGGCCTGATGCCGACATGTGGCTTTTGGAGCTGTGCAGGTGCAGTGCTCAACCATGCTGATGTACCAGTTCAGTCACTAATTCAGGGATTTCTGTTGTGTTCTCCAAGGTAAGACATACACGCTGTCTAAATCTATTTCCCTCCAAACCCAACATGGGAAATACCAACCTTCACACAGGAACATGAGTATTAGCATTTGTACAGTTTCTCAATTGTAAAGGTGGTATTTCTCACTCCTCTTCCCATTTCATGGCACTTCATGCAGGAAGAGAGGAATCTGATATGGTATTAGTATCAAATTTCAAACTGCTAATCTCTACCTTTTACATAAAAGGTACATTTTCTACATGTAGTTCTTACTCTGTAGAAGTATAAACCATACAGTATTAAGACTCTTGTGACTGTGCTTGCAGCACCAGACCAAGCAAGTTACCAGCCAGTCTGTAAGGCCTTAACATACACACTGATGTCTACTTTGTCAGTTCCTTTAGAACTGCAAATAGCAAATTGCATGAAGCATGTTAAATACAATTAAAAATTATACTGGGTAGGAAGTGGTCAGGAACAGAAGCAGGGAGACAGTGAATGCAAAAGCTGTGGTTTCATGAAGCAAGAGCTTTCAGCAGCAGTATTGTTTTGCAGAGTTGATTTCTGTCCCCATCTACACACAGGCGCCCTCTCTCAGGCTCTAGTTTAACTCACCATTTAAATCAGTAACACTGCAAAATCAAACCAAAATAACCCCCCTCTTCCCTATGACAGGCTACTCATCCTTGTATCCTTCAGGTTACCCTTGGAGATTAAGGGTGTATTACATGAATACTTCTTTCCAGTGATAAGGGGTTGGGTAACTCCAGATACAGCTGTTCATTCCTTCCTCTTCTTTCTGGTGTAACTGGGATCCTGCACTGTATCCATTTTTTGATCCAGAGCACCATGTAGCTGCATAAACAACACTACTAGCAAAACTGATGAAGCTGGAAATGAGCTGTCAGGCCAGACAGTCAGAAATACCTTCATTTGCTTTCTCTGTCAGCTACAGCCCAGAAAAAAATTTAACTGTTACAGTAATAGAACATACCAAATAGGTTCCCATTTCTTTCTCCATGTTGACTTGCTCAGCTAATGACAGGTCTGAGTCAGTTTTCTGAGCACACACACGTTTCTTCATCCTCTTGTTATGTCTCTTTTGAAGCCAGTAAGGAAGCAAGGATTCTGCAAACTGATTGAGGATCTGCGAAGTTATCAGCAAAGTGGCCAAACTCTTCAGTTTAAAAAAGAAATAAAAATAAACACAACTGTGATAAACCTGTAATCATTTGCAATTCTGGTTTTTAGCAACACTGTGAATTACTATACTATGACAAAAAAAGGCCAGCCTAACAAACCTAGGAATAGCATGTGAAAAGTATAGCTGCTCTAGTTCCCATTCTCTGCTATGCACTGAGAAGTACAAAGTAGGAGTTAGAAGACTAATATTTTTGTGGATCTGGATGTATCTTGCAGACAGTACACCAAGTACAATGAAAGGTTACAATCAGCCTATGACAACGACAATCACAGAGCTAAACAGTGATTTTCTTTTTCCCCCCATGTTTTTTTCTTCTTGCTTTTACCTGAAAGTAGAGGAAATGTCATGAATGTCATGTCTGGTATAGATATGTCAAGTGTTTTGCTAGAGATCACTTTACAGAACAGAGATCTTGAGTAGAATGTCTTGTTGTACTGCTGCTTATGTTTAGAGCAAAAATATTTTCCTTATACCCGATTGTCATGTATTTGAGTGCAAGAAAGATATTAACAACAGAAAGTTGATTTAAAATACTAACTACAAATTGGTTTTGCCTTTATTTATTCACAGATCCTCACTGCAGTCATAAACTTAATCATGCTCCTATCCTCAAGAGTCTCTCATTAAGAGCACTACAGAGAAAACCATTTTCTAACATAAGAGGAAATGAAAATTTCCCAGCCTCATCTGTGTAAGGGAGTAATCAATTTATTTGAAAACAGTTCCTCATTTATACAGAGGGAAAGAATTGCTCTACTCTGTTATGATTCTTCAACAGGAATTCCCTTCAATAGGGAAACTGAAATACAGAGGATGCACTCCTAAGAAAATATATGTCAGGTTAATGTTTGAGAATAACAATTAAATATGAAACTCCCATTTCAATCAATCCTTTATTTTCCTAGATTCATCAACATTCTTAAGATGTTCTTGGAACTCACCTGTCTCAAAAGCTTCATATCAAACAGAATAAAGGCAATGTAGAAGAGAGATGCAAAACAATTTAAGAAGTTGAACTGCAAATAAAAATATTTGATTTCAGTACTCAAGCAAAAGTGCAGAATATCATCTAACTTAACAGTTACCTTGACAAAACGGCTTCCATGCAGATGCAAACTGTACATTAACATTTTCTTTACCCTTTTAAAAACTTCAGTCAGAAAAAACCCATTTTAAATATTGGTCTTAGTGAGATTTTCACTTGACATGTTTAATGATTTCCTAAAGCATAGTGTACAAAGAGAACTAAAATTCAATTAGAAATGTGGACATTAAAAACATGCCACCTTCTATTTAACCTTCATTTTTTGGCAATTTCTCCAGAGGTAGCACTATAAAAGGGACATATTGATCTTAATTCAGAGTAATGATTTTAATACTTTATCAAAATATATGTATTGGTTGATTGATATGTACAACTGTTCCTTGATATTGTTCATTGAGATTTTTGTTTAATCCCTTTGAGGAGTTTTACAACCAAGAGAAATATTCTCTACTTCTAAAATGTTACATAATCACAGTAGTGTACTTGAAAAATCATGATTAAGCTCTGAAATTTCCTACTTGCTACCAGTGCTGCTGCTCCTGTTTTGAAGCTCATTGACAACATCAATAACACAGGGAGTGCAGAGAGCCGTTAACAGGATGAAAGTGAAAACGGGGGAAATTACACTTGACATTTCATATTTTTTAATTATTTTATATAAATTTCCTATGGTGAAAAGAAGATAGTGCTAAGGTTTTTAAGAAAGGCAGAGACAAAGATAATTTTTATCTGTACAAGAGTTGTAGCTCTAGAGGTTACCAGTAACAGATGGATAACAAGCAGATTTAACCAAAAAAGAAAACAACAGAAAAACCCAAAACAAAACTACACACAAGACTCCACCACACTAAAGGAAATTAAAAAAGGAACTCTGGAAGAGCCCTAAACAATCCTTTCAAAAAGGAACAATTGATTAAACCAAACTTGGCAACTGCTTTTACTGAACATCTTATATGCGAATTCAAAATTAACAGTACTGTTCCTTAGACTCAGTGTCACATCAGGGTATACACATAAAAGAGCAACCAAACACACACACATACACATAAAAGAGCAACCAAACACACACACATGCACAGAAAAGCTAATTGTGCAGAGACACAAACTGGATAGATCAGTATGAACTATAAACTGCACAGGAGCAGACTGAGGGGACATGTATTTCCAGCCTCCTCTGATCATCTGAATGACAGCATAGGTGAAAGGTAATACAAGAACTTTTTAAAATATGGTTAACCATCAAATCTTGCAAAAATTGAACTGGATAATTCCCAGTTAAGATCACAACAATTACCATGAAAACATACATATACAGAATCCTAATGAAAGAACAATTCAATACAAATTAAAAGGCAACTTTCTACAATAAAAAGAGGCATCTAAAATAGTCTAGCAGTTACTGCAAATGCAATAGAGATCTTGTTTACTCTGATATTTGTGCTAGTATTTGGCCTTGAACAAAATCGTAGGCCAGCACTAACAAAACACATGACAAGCTGTCTTTTTAAATAACCTTAAAAGCTGCTTATGCTACGTACTTACCACTAAAACCTTCAGAATTAAATGATTCTGATACGAAGATTCCAGCCTGTGATTTTCTAAAATACCAACAAAATTATTGATTAGTAAACAGAAGAAGCACGTACCATATAGTAAACACCTAAAAATTACTTATTTAATAGTTTATGTTCCTCCAACACTTTATTGGAAGAACAATCTATACTTTATCAGTACCTCATCCTATAAAGCTAACCTGATGCCCAGTGTTATCATACACATTTTTGTCTACAACTCCAGTACTTTTTCTACTGCAAAGACAGAAATAACACCCACCATGCTTAACACATAACAAAATACTTCTAGCTATTGACTGTTCTTTGGCTGAAAAAGAACGCGAGACTAATGGGAATATATTATGAAAAATAACAATACCAAATTTGATTCAAACCCAGTAAATGCTCACAGAAATACTCCCATCCATCTCCAAGGAATTTAGATCAGACCCTACGCTCTAGAGCAAGACTAGACTGTGAAGTTCAATAGATGCATTACTCATTCTAAATTAATATTTTCAGTTCATTTAAGATAAACTGTCAGAAGCTGATGTTTCAGGAGAAAAGAAAAGTGAATGGGAGATTCACAATTTCTTTGTAGTATTTTGTCAGATTGCATCTTTAAAGGCCTGGCTAAGCAATAACTGAGAAGGCAGCACACAAGTATGAGCTGTGTCAATATGGCTGAAAGGAGACACTGTCACCAATGGACCTTGCTCAGGACAGACCAGCAGAGTTCTACTCTTGACAGGGGTGTGAAGTGGGGCCTGACACGTGGAAAACACATTCAAGCGACTGAACGCAATTTTTAATTCTAGCTTTCACTAAATGATCAGTTCTCATGATAAATGGGTGCAAAAGGTGTGTTTAAAATACCCAAGATTGCTTCCCATGCTTCATCAGTTTAGCTGTTTAAGTCAGATGTTATCTGAAAATATGCCAGGTGGGAGGGAAGGTAGGACAGTCAGATGAGCTTTTCAGCCTACTCAAAGCATGTCAGCATAAACATATTGGATAGAACAGAAAAGGCACAAGCTGTCAGTGTAGCAAATTACATAAATACTGTCTCTGCTGAGTACAAAACATCAGCTTAAAACCAAAAAAATCTGAGTTAAAAAAAACTTGAGTTGCCTGCTAAAGACATTTTAGCCTATTTGATCAATATAACTGAGTATTTTGCAGAAAAGCTTTTTTCAAATGAAACAAGCCAGTCAACTGAACTCTAGATATGAATTTGAAAGTCATTATTCAAATAAAAACCTTGAACAGTCCTAAACAAAGCAAGAAATTGCTTGCTTTTACTATTGCGGCTGTCAGGTTGAATTTGCTGAGCAAATCAATTTGGCACGCATAACCAAGCCCCACTTCAACACCTCTTTTTATTCTGTCTTCTGCATCAATCTCCCTTTTGCTTTATCTTTCTTCTGTTAATTTTCTGGGTCTCTGGCTTTAGTAATCTGGATTCTGTCCTGCAAATAAATGCCATATGGAGCTACACAAAGCAGTTAACTCTCCATTAGCTTCATCTATTAACTTTGTCTGAAAGTGACTGCACATGTCTGTAGATGTGCTAAAATTCAAAATAAACACTAGCATTTCACTATCCTTATGTTATGTTCCAAAACACAAGGCCCAATCTGTTAAATAAGCCACACACACAGAGGAAAAGAAAGACAATTTATGATAACAGTCCTCTTCTTCTGAGAGTGCCCGGAGAAACATGTTTTGATAGGGATGTGAAATCTCAGTCTGTAATATGTGTAGCATATATAAACACTCTCGTATATTTAGTTGGTAGTTTCAGATTTGGCTCCATTAAGTCAGTGCCCCTGCCCTCTGCAGAGATGTATCAGTAGACTAAGAAACAGACAGCAAACCCAGGTTGTGTGTGCCACTTGCCAGGACAGTCCATCCTGCCACCCTTCCACCTCTGAGCTCCTTCCTTATGCTGTCACCTTGTCCCTTTTGTCACCATTATGGCTGACACAGTGAAACAAAGAGCTGAATCAGGGAAGGGGGACTTCTGCACCAAAGGGGGAGAGAGGCTGAAGAAGGCAGGATCATTCCTTCTGATGGCATGTCAGATTCAGGGCAAATTAAACCAAATATGACATTGCAACTTCAGAACACTCAAAATATAAGAAGTTAAAATGGCCACGTCTTTTACCCCACAGCAAAAAACTAGTTCAGGAAATTTCTTTAGCATTCTGTCAAACAAAAGCTCACAGTAATGTATTCAACAAAGAAACAAAGTCTAAGCATCTGGGATTCTAACTTGAAGGAAGAAGAATAAGCTACTTTCTTACCCCATGATGTTAAGAATTCAGCAGCATAGCGATAGATACGGTTCATAATTTCAATCACAACAGCATATATGATACTGGGCACATACAGCATCAAGCTGCTGAAGTTAGACTCATTCTCTTTGTGATAATCCAGAGCCCACTGTTCCAAGTCAAAGTAAATCATCATCACATACAGTGAGAAGTAGAGGCAAAGGCACACAAATGGTAAGGACACCAGATAAATCCGTAGCTGTCTCTTAAGACTTGAGTACACTGGTTCCTCCCTGCCAGTGACAGGATTGATACCCAAGACACCATGGAAGCCTGATCTTGGTTCTTCAAACTGTCTTTTCATCAATAGCGTCCCCCAGCGGTATGTTAGGATGGCACAAATCCGCTTCCAAACTTCCAGGATCACAGTGGACCAGAGCAGATTGAATGTGGCAAACATCACATACTTGTCATAGTCTTCCCACGCAAACACGTAATAAGGAATCCCAATGACAGCCATTGGAATCAACGCAAATGTGAAGTATTCCAAGAAACCGAAATAGAGAGCAATGGTTTCACCAAAGTAGCAGCGTATGTCATCTGCAGAGAGAAGTGAACCAAGTAAGACTACACTTAACAGAGAAGTCAGTACAATATCAAACTTGACTTTACATGAACTTACAATTTTCCATTGGCCAGATTTATTTTTTTTTCCAAATTACACAGTGAATTTTATGGCTCTTTTTTTTCCCTTCTCCCATTCAAAAAATTCCAACAGTTCTCTGAATTATTTTTTTAATGTTACATATATACACACACATAAACACACCATTCAGATGGTAAAGAAGTCAAATATCTCAATACTTACTACATCAACATCAGATATCTAGAGAAGGAGAAAAGAAAAACAAAAAGAGAAACCCCAACCACACTGAAAACAGCATCATCTTGATGACAGAATCGATCAGTGAATGGCTAGTATGGCAGTGAAGGCATTTGATGCAATAAAACCCAAGCTTTAACAGCAAGTGACACGTAACTTCTGAAGATTCTCACTGGCATATGTACTCCTGGGAAGCAAATTTGTTTCAGCCTGCGCAGGGCCAAAAAAGGCTAGTTGAGCTTTGACAACCCAGACGAAACAAAAGAAACAGATGGAAGGTATATTGAAATCTTTAAGCTTAAACATGTCAGAACACCCAGGCTGAGACATTCTCTGCAGCAGACAATTGATAAATGACACGGACACTTGCTGTACTCACTAAGTTTGTCTGCTCAGGTGTTATAGAGACTTGAAAAGGGCACTAGTAGTGGACGTATTTCAGATCTATTACCTCCAAGAAGACAAGGTCTCACTCATTTTACTAATAAAAAGATATGTAGAAGTATTCGACATCATCTAGAAATAGCACCACGTAAGATATAGAAATACCTATCTGAGTTTTGAATACCAAAATCTGTTTTATCTTTGCCTGCTTGGAAGACCAGATTGCTTGCATGCCACTGCTATGTATTCAGCAGCTTAACAAAACAGCCACAGAGTCATTACTTCTAAATTGACACTCTCTGTAATAGACGAACACATCAAAACCCCATGTGCAATACCAGAATATTCTATGGCTCATGGTTTACAAAACACTACAGAAGTTCACTGTTATCAGTCAGGGAACTCTCCAAAAGCAAGAAGGAAAGGTAAACAGATAGAAGAATCAGCACTCCAGCCTCCCTCTCAACCAAAAATTCATTAACAAATACATGCACGTGTAGGTCATCAGCATAATTTCACATTCCAAGCATGCAACATGAAAGACATTCTTAAATCAGTACATACTTAACAAATTCCTGGGATTTACTTTGAAATTTTGTATGTTTTCAATGTCAGTCAGAAAAATGCTCTCTCACATAAACAGAAGACAAGCAGACAACAAGACTCCTAACACAATACTCTGGAGGCAGGCATTATCAAGCCAGATCTTTAACTTCCTGCAGCTCAGGAAAGAATCTCAAGCAACTACAAGATCCAGAGATTTATAATCAGGCAAACTCCCAATTACTTACTTTCCTATTTTTAGGTAAAGTTCACAGGTTTAGAGTTTAGAACTTATCTTTCCACGTTGCCAGACTAAAAATTATTTTCATTTTAAAATTATTCAGTGCCTAAAATATACATGAGTGATGCTGGCATGAAACAACATACAGTCTTCATACAGACAATGAATTTAAAACAAACAGTTGTAAACACACTTTCGACATGCCTACAACTCAAAATAGCTTTGGGAATTCCAGACATTTAGGAGCTTGTCAAGAGTCAGTTTGACAGAAGTCTTGGCTTGGTCCATTGCTGCTTTACTGACAAGTGGGAAGAATTTGTGGTGTGCAGAGTGCTGTTATATAGAAGCTCACAGACACTGAATCTGCAGGCTCTGGAGCCATCAATTTTGAAGTCTAGAACCATTCCAGGCGGTAATACAGTAAACACTAAAAGAGGAAAAACTTGTCCAACTGATAAAAGAGCAATGGTCTATTTTCAAGGCTCTGCATTAGGTGACCAGAGTGCAGATGCTGAGCCTCTGAACTGCCTCCCCACAGATCCAACTTCAAAAATACAACCAAAGGCCTGTAGCCACAAGAAAGAAAATAAAGATACGTGCAGTGTTTCCCCCCAGAACATTTGTATTGAGAGTCATTACAGCAAAAGATAGCCATCTTAGAATCAAAAGAGAATTCAGTGAACAGACCTCAACTGTGCATGTCAACAAGTCTGGAAACATGGTGCTTTCTTAATCAGAGCCTACACCACTTGGTTTATTCCAAGACCAGTAAGAACAAAGGTGGGTAAAAAAAAAAAAGACTTTGAATCACAAAGGCCAACAAAGTAACTTGGGCAGAAAGGCAGTGTTTGAGGAGGTGAACTGCAATGGGTAGTTGGGATGTAAAAAGGTAAACTCAGTGAAATAACGGACTTCTTGGTACGATACTTACCTTCCACACAGGATTTTTACTTCTATGGAAGCTAAACGTTGGAGTAGAAGTTAGCAAAGACATTTGGTCTTCTTAGACAAATTGAAAACCTCTCCAGAAAAACTCTGCATTTTATTTGTAGTGGAGTAAGTGTTCACATACCTAAAGGTTGATAGCCAACTTTCACTCGGCCATACCAGCTGTGACGGAGTTTTTTCAACTCTTCTCTGTCATGCAGTGGGAAAATCTGAATTAGGATACCACTGGTCAGTAATCTTCTCACTAGAATTAAAAAAAAAAACAAAGGTACTTATCACTCCTTCAGAAGCCAATAAGCAAACCGGTCACATCATGTACTTAGCAAGCTTAAGTTCTTTTGAAATAGATCTAGAATTAATTTTTTTTTTAAATTGTCTGCATGTCAGTTAAAATATTATTCATAATAGAGAGCAGTTACACCTATTCCTACAAACACTGTGCTGTCCACTGGAAGAGAAAAAGCAACCTTTTTACATCTATTAACTATTCCACAGGTTTTCAGTATAATCAGTTGCAGCTTCAATTACAAAAAGTGCTACAAATCACAACTGAAATGCCATATGTAGCTTTCTGAGGAAAGCCCCAATGCCACTGATGTATTAATTATGGGAAAGATACTAAAACCATTTTTGAACTATCAGTTAACACTAATTCATTAATTATAACACATCTTCTTTGCAAACAAATTATATATTCCACAATTTGTATTTAACTTTGTTATGGAAAGCAATATTATATGTGTGGATAAACAATTAACAAGTTGCTCTGGGAGTTGCAACCATATTAAAAAAGAAAATAAATTCAAAAACAGGAGAGGGGAGGCACTGGAAGCTGTGTGACAGTATTTTACCATTTCCCACAGGCATCTGCTTGACATAACTAGAAAAACACTTTGGTTATATAAAAAAAATACCAATGTAAACTCATTTGACCTTCACATTTATTTACATTTTTTGAACAGCTAATATGCATAGAACTCTTTGTTTGATGACCAACACTAATGAATAAAGATACTGTTATGAAAAGGACATGCAAATATTAAGATAAATTCTTGTAAGAAACTGTAGCATCTCTACCAATGAACTAGTTCTTGCTACCATAAAAATACCACTAGCTCTCATTGCTTCTTTCTCCCATGAAAAGGAAAAGCTCTTGCAGCAAAGAAGAGGATTGATGAAACCAAATAAATTAAATAAGACTTCCTTCATATTATGAAATTTTTAACTCCAGAGCACTGTTACTCATTCCAGTATTTTTATACAGAGACAATACAAGCATATCATTATGCAATTTCAAAAAATAAATATTTTTGGTGCTAATTAAAAATAATGAATGACATCAGCATGTGTGAAAACTATCCAGCTGAAAAGAACACAAGGCCAGAGCCTCAGCCTCACAAAGACTCAGAATGCAAGGCCCACTGGAAATAATCTGCCCCAGCTTCCTGCTAAAAGTAGGTCCAGCTTAAATCATGCTGCTCAGGGCCTCGTTCAGTGAAGATGTAAAAGTCTCCCAGGACAGAGTTACTAACAATCTTTTTAATTCCCTATTTCAATGTTTGTCTATGCTATTGTGAAAAAAATTCTGTTGATACGTACAGTTTCTCTTGTTGCCCTGGACATCCATCTCCTCTTGGCCTATCACTCCGAAGTAGTGAGAAAACAAAGTTGATTAAAACTAGTGGGATGTTAACGTCCAAATGATTTCTCTTCAATACAGGAAAATTAAATTCTTTTCACAGTGAACACTATCCTACATCAACACAGTGAGTTACAGCCAACAAACTACATTGCTTACCAATCGATTTTCCTGGGTACAGTTTGGCCTGAGGATATCCAGGGATCATTTTTTCATTTTTAGCTCTCAAATTTTCAAGTTCGTGTTTGATGATATACTGACATTCTGCCATTGTAAGGAAATTGTGATTGTCATCTAAATCAAAAAGAAGGTTGTATGAAATTGTGCAGCATCAGAAAACAATCCTGGCAGCAAATAACTATAAACAATGATCAGAGCCAGGAAAAAGAAAAAATGTGACCATTACCGTCAATGAACATTCATTGCAAAAATTTCACTATTTAAAATAAACTTGTTCTTGAGAATAAGGTTTCTTTAACTGGCACAAATCAGCTACTGCATTTTTTGACTACCCAAATAAACTAAGAGAACAAATCACTCAAGAGACAGACACCTCTGAAGTATTAATTTCTGGTGCCTTGCTGAAAGACTCTTTCTTAGGCATGCATCATTTGCCAATTTCAGCATCTCCACACCCCTTCCTGACAACCAGCTCCAGAAGTATTTTTGTAACAAAAACCAGTAAATTAAATTGCTGTGCTAATTTATAATATTGATTGTTAATCATAAAATTGTGTTTATCAACTATTTTTTTTTGTCTTATTTTCAACAAAAATCTTTCATATAAACAAGACACTATTTGGAGCATAGGAAAGTATAAAGGAAAACACAAGCAAAAAATTAAAGCCATTTGAATAGAAAAAAAAAATCATTATATTATCTGAATTTCCATAATTAAAAATAAGTTGTTTTATTTTCATGGCTTGGTCTTTCTATTTTCATTCACTGTTATACTTCCAAGGAATAAAAAGACTATGAAAGACTTAGCAGTGTAATTCTTACGATCTTTAGTCACACTTTGCAATGACAAAGACCCCTACAGCTGCTTACCTGCAAAATCTTTGAAAGTCTTTCTACTGCTGTATGTAAAAGTTCTCATTGAGTTATCATTACATTCCTTCACCAAACCCACAGTTTCAGCTCCCAGCAACAGTCTTAAGTGGGAAGCTCCAACTAGATAAATGTTTTCATGTCCATTTTCTGTGACCAGGGGTTTAATCAGCAGTTGTGCACCTTTAAAGAAAGGCAAAATAAGTAAGAAATATATTAAAGTTACATCTGAAAGCCCTAGTATTTTAGCATCTATCACATTAAACTTGTATAACAGCAGTACTGAAAATGCCTCTTTTTAAGAGCACAAAGAATTAAGGCTTCAACAGCACTTGATGTGTGGGATTTAGAGTCCTGCAGGGTCACATTGTTTCTGAGGAGGCACTCGCAACAGTGACCTGGAACGACAGGGACCACTTGGATCTATTCCCCTAATGTTCACATCACATTAGCAAGCAGTGCTTCTGCAAACAGTCCCACTTGTTTTAAGGAGACTAAACTTTCCACACAGAAACATCCCTAACTTAGCTAACAGAGGCCTGAAACCAAGTTTGTACTCACAAATCCAACAGCCACAGAAATATTACTACCCATACGCTACAACAGCCATAAATAATGTCTTTCTAAACAAATGTTAAAAAAAAAGAATCCAAGGAACTACAAATTAATTAGCCTAATTCCAGTTCCTGCAAGTATACTAAAACAAGTGATGAAATATTGCCTTTGTAAAACCAAGATACCAAGAATATAACTAAAATCCAACATGAACTTATCAAGATTAAATGGCTTTCTGCCAACTTAACTTTGTTCTACAACAGAAGTCTTATGGACAGGATATGAGATGCCTTCATTTTGGCAAGGCTTTCTGTGAGCAACAAGAGAAACATGCCTTAGACAACTGCTATAAAAACTGATATCAAAACTACTTTGAAAAACAGGTTATCATGCTTTCACTGCAAAACCAGAAGAATTCTAGAGTTCAACTGGCATTTGACCTTAAGCCAATATTTTCATTAATAACAGGTTTAAGAAGGTTCAGTTTTTACATTTGTATTACAGCAGCATGAGGCTCTATTCTTACATAAAGTGAAGCAACTTTAGAAATGCAAAACAGAACGATTAGTCAAACAATCATTAAGCCACAAATTCCCTGAAAATTAATCTTCCGTAAGTCTTTATATTATGGTGACAGTCAATTTGTTTTCAAAGTGTCACAGAAGATCTTATTGCACTCACCTCCATCTCCTTTTTTGTCTACAATTCGTTTAGTGAACCATTCTATGGTTTCCTCTTTGGTGCCTTTTGCAAGTTCAATTACTACCAGAGGCCTGAAGTTACACTCAACAGTATCCAAGAATGACCAGCTCTCTGCCATCTTTTGTGGTTTTTCCGCCATCTCTTGAGGGCTTTCTGAGCACAAAAACAGAATAAAATGCTAGTGTTAAAAAATATTTGGTACCAATCTAAAACCCACAAATAGCGAGTTACACATGTCTGTGCTTAGCAAAGGCATAGGTGTGCATTTTTGGGGACTTACTACTGTGACCACTTTGAGAAAGCTCTCCAGTTGTGAAGAGAGTACCAGTCCTCTGTGGCATTTACGGCCTACTTTTTAAGTAGGAAAACTGTTGTTGCTACACATAGTGAAACAGTAGCAGTAGGAAGGCAAATAAGTACATTAAAACAACACAATAGGGGTAAACTGTTATCAAAACAACTGCTCACAACTTCCTACAGTGTATTTGCCTGCGAATGAAAATATTAACAGAACCTTAGTCAAACAGATACTTAAAATCAATAAGCATCTCATGGTAAGAGTACGTAAATACATTATTAGTTTAAGGAGGAACCTTCTTAGTTAATATTGTAAAGCTTTAACCATATCAAGGAAACTTACATCATCTTGGGTAGGTGAGCAGGACACCTGTTATACAGATAGGCAAATTGAGCACAAAGGACTTAAATGACTTGTTGAAAGCAATAAACCAAGTGTTCTGTGACAAAGTCCAGCTGCAAAGCACTGAGTATCAGCACAGCATTATGTGTAAAAAGTTCAAACGATCTAAGTGGATCTTTATAGACACACAGACCTATTGAGGTTGGGAAAAGACCTTTGAGTCCAACCACTAACCCAGCACTGCCAAGTCCACTGCCAAATCATGTCCTTAAAGTGCTGCATTTACATGGCTTTTAAATACCTTCAGGGATGGTGACTCCTCTGCTTCCCTAGGCAGTCTGTTCCAATGCTTGTGTGACCGGTTGAAACCCAACCCCTTCTTTGAAGAAATTGTTCATGATATCCAGTGGCACAACTGGAGGCCTTTTTCTCTTGTCCTATCACTCATTTCTTGGCAGGTCCCCACCTTGCAACAATCTCCTGTCAGGGGGTTGTAGAGGGTGATAAGGTCTCGCCTGAGCCTCCTTCTCTCTAGGCTAAACAATCCCAGCCACTCCTCTTTAGTCTTGTTAACAACTTTTATACAAATGATTCTACAGAAATCATTAGATCCTGCTTCATAAAGCAACTTACAGGTGTTGATATAAAATGATCAATGTCGTAATTAACCTACTCAATTTAAATAAATTAAAAAAACCCATAACAACCAAAAAACCTATCACATACTTCATTTACTAAATGTAAAAGTTAGAGGAAAGTTTGGTGATTTTAGTTTAGTGGTTTTTTGGGATTTTTTTTGCTATTAAGAAAGGATTTTATCTACCGACTTGAAGCAGTTTTTCCCTTCCTGTTCAAACAGTGAAATTTTTAAGTTACTCTAAGGATGCAGTTCATGACTCCTCTGCTTCCCACTTGTCCATTTTTAATTATACTTGTGTGATTCAAAGAGAAATCAGAGTCTTCTGTATTTCATATAAATTATCCCACAAAATACAGTAATATAATAAACATATCATAACAAACATACTTGATTGGCAAAAAAAGCTTTGAAGCCAAATTTCAACAGGGTTTTCAATTAGTTTCACTTGTTTTGTCACACGCACACAATTCTGCAACATTTGTATTTACAGCTCCAAACCCAAGAATGTATGTCTTTAAAAGAAATACACTTAGTGAAGTACCTATAAACATTTTAGATGCATGAACAATGGACCAGACAAAGAAAAACATAACCAGGGATGAGGCACTGTAACTGGGATTGTCAATGACTGACTACACTGTTTTGACAAGTCACTCCACCTTAATGCATCACTATCCATAATCAGGTGTTGGGTTTTTTTTAAGATACGGCCTTACACATTGTATATATATATTGCAATTTCTAAAGAATTTAAAGAATGAAAAGCACTAGATAATTACTAAACATTACCAGTTAAGAATATAGCTTCACAGAACAGTTATTTTCTGAAAACAGCGTTGTATAAACAGTGTGCTGTCGCAGTGTTCTGCTCAGGGAACTTCATTTATTGGCTCCTACCATTTATTCAGAATCACTGTGCTTGGCATAGTGACTATGTAGGAACTATTGAATCATCACAGAATCATGGAATGGCCTGGCTTGGAAGGGACCTTAAAGATCACCCAGTTCCACCCCCCTCCCACAGGCAGGGACACTTTCACTAGACCAGGTTGCTCAGAGCTCCATCCAACCTGGCCTTGAGCACTTCCAGGGATGGGGCATCTGCAGCTTCTCTGGGCAACCTGTTCCAGTGCCTCACCACCCTCACCGCAAAGATTTTTTTCCTAACATCCAATCTAAACCCACTCTTTTTTGAGTTTGTTATTGTTTGGCTTTGATTTGTTAATTTCAGGCTTGTTACTACGGAAAACCAGCACAGAGCTGATGCATTTTTCCAAATCGTGCCTGTGACTTCCAAGCAGCCCATCCCATGCCCAGAACAGGCCCTGCTGGAGGTAAACTGGCCTCTTCTTCCACAGCCACACGCTGTGCCAACCTGTGACAGACCCAGAGGCGCGGGGGACAGCCCCACAGACCCTCCCACAGCCCAGGCACGGGTGAGACTCAAGGAATCGATTAGGCTGCAAAAGCCCCCCGATGCCACGGAGTCCAACCTAAGGGCAGCATGCCAGAGGTGCAGGGGGGTCTGTGCACAGCAGGGGAGGGCACACCCTACCCTGAGCCGGCCCATCCCGGCCCGGTCGCGCTGCCAGGCTGTGCCTCGCCCTCCTGTTTTAGGGACCGCAGGACCGAGACNCCCGGCCCAGCCCAGCCAGACACGGCCCAGCCACAGTGACACCGCCCGCCAGCCCCGCCTCTGCCGCGGCCCGGCCCGGCCTCTNTGAGTGAGTGAATGAGTGAGTGACCGCCTGCCTGCCTCACCCCCTCCGTCCCTCCCTGAGCACAGGCCGGCCCCAGGCCCTCACCCCCCGGCCCTGGGGAGGGGGCGGCGGTGCCCGGGTGGGCGGGCAGGGGGCAGGCTCCTCCTCCATGGCCGCGCTCACCCCTTCCCCTGGGCACGGCCCCTCTCCCCACTCACCGCAGGGGCCGGGGCCGGCTCCACGTCCCGCGGGCAGGGCCGGGCAGGGCCGGGCAAGGCAGGCCGCAAACAGCGGGCCCTGCAGGCTGTGGTGCCGGCCCAGCCCAGCCAGACACGACACGGCCCGGCCCAGCCCAGCCAGACACGGCCCAGCCACAGTGACACCGCCCGCCAGCCCCGCCTCTGCCGCGGCCCGGCCCGGCCTCTGCACCGAAATGCCTTCACAAAATCCTGGCGCCTTGGTGTTGTATCGCGGCATCCTCCGGTTTATATTCTCCGCTGTCAGAGAGCTATCACGGGATCTGCCAGGCTGGGAAAGGCCTCTTGAGATCATCGAGTCCAAGCTTTCACTGAGCCTCGCTGTGTCACTCGGTGCCACGTCCAGCCTTGCCTTAAACACCTCCAGGACGGTGACTCCACCACCACCCTGGGCAGCCC
>WBMV01003229.1:4425395-4447946 GCA_013396655.1 Campylorhamphus procurvoides | reverse complement strand
AGCACTTCCAGGGATGGGGCATCTGCAGCTTCTCTGGGCAACCTGTTCCAGTGCCTCACCACCCTCACCGCAAAGATTTTTTTCCTAACATCCAATCTAAACCCACTCTTTTTTGAGTTTGTTATTGTTTGGCTTTGATTTGTTAATTTCAGGCTTGTTACTACGGAAAACCAGCACAGAGCTGATGCATTTTTCCAAATCGTGCCTGTGACTTCCAAGCAGCCCATCCCATGCCCAGAACAGGCCCTGCTGGAGGTAAACTGGCCTCTTCTTCCACAGCCACACGCTGTGCCAACCTGTGACAGACCCAGAGGTGCGGGGGACAGCCCCACAGACCCTCCCACAGCCCAGGCACGGGTGAGACTCAAGGAATCGATTAGGCTGCAAAAGCCCCCCGATGCCACGGAGTCCAACCTAAGGGCAGCATGCCAGAGGTGCAGGGGGGTCTGTGCACAGCAGGGGAGGGCACACCCTACCCTGAGCCGGCCCATCCCGGCCCGGTCGCGCTGCCAGGCTGTGCCTCGCCCTCCTGTTTTAGGGACCGCAGGACCGAGACAGTGAGTGAGTGAATGAGTGAGTGACCGCCTGCCTGCCTCACCCCCTCCGTCCCTCCCTGAGCACAGGCCGGCCCCAGGCCCTCACCCCCCGGCCCTGGGGAGGGGGCGGCGGTGCCCGGGTGGGCGGGCAGGGGGCAGGCTCCTCCTCCATGGCCGCGCTCACCCCTTCCCCTGGGCACGGCCCCTCTCCCCACTCACCGCAGGGGCCGGGGCCGGCTCCACGTCCCGCGGGCAGGGCCGGGCAGGGCCGGGCAAGCCGCAAANACAGCGGGCCCTGCAGGCTGTGGTGCCGGCCCAGCCCAGCCAGACACGACACGGCCCGGCCCAGCCCAGCCAGACACGGCCCAGCCACAGTGACACCGCCCGCCAGCCCCGCCTCTGCCGCGGCCCGGCCCGGCCTCTGCACCGAAATGCCTTCACAAAATCCTGGCGCCTTGGTGTTGTATCGCGGCATCCTCCGGTTTATATTCTCCGCTGTCAGAGAGCTATCACGGGATCTGCCAGGCTGGGAAAGGCCTCTTGAGATCATCGAGTCCAAGCTTTCACTGAGCCTCGCTGTGTCACTCGGTGCCACGTCCAGCCTTGCCTTAAACACCTCCAGGACGGTGACTCCACCACCACCCTGGGCAGCCCGTCTAATCACCCTTTTTATGAAGAAATTCTTCCTAATATCCAATGTAAACTTCCACTGGCACAGCATAAGACTCTGTCCTCATATCCTATCACTGGCTGCCTGGGAGAAGAGCCCGTCCCTCACCTGGGTACACCCTCCTCTCAGGTAGTTGTAGAGAGCAATAAGGTCACCCCTGAGCCTCCTTTTCTCCAGGATAAACACCCCCAGCTCCCTCAGCTGCTCCTCACAGGACTTGTGCTCCAGACCCTCCACCAGCTCCATTGCCCTGCTCTGGACCTGCTCCAGCTCCTCAATGTCTTTCTTGTAGTGAGGGGCCCAAAATAGACACAGCACTCGAGGTGTGGCCTCACCAGTGCTGAGTACACAGGGACAATCACTGCCCTGGCCCTGCTGGACACACTATTGCTGATACAGGCTGGGATGCCACTGGGCCTCTGGGCCACCTGGGCACACTGCTGGCTCGTATCCTTCTCTAGACACAGCCCAAACTTTATCCTGGAGCGTGAGTTATAAAACCCCCTCACTTCAGCTGGGTCAGTTTGATTTCCAAATGTTGTTTTGTACAGGCAAAAGAGGACACTTTTTTTCATTTTGATACCAAGATTTTTGTAGAGAATATAGTTCCACACATCCACTTGTAGCTGGGAAGCAAGAAGTGTGAGTGCAGGGCAGTGGTGATGGGTGAAGGAGCTGACCAGCAAAGCAAGCTCTCCTCTTGGGCTCGGGGAAGCCTTTTTGGCATATTTGGAAATAAATACAGATTTTTGTGTGTAAATTTTACAGTGAAAAGTTTATTTGTGTTTGGAAGCCAGTATAAAATACCACTTTCTGGTGATGAGTTTTTCTATTATTTATAGCCAATGAAGAAGTGAGGGTCTAGGGCACCCTGGAAAATGGACATATGTGAATACTTGAAATTCAGGTACTACAGACTGCAGTGGTGAGTAGAAGACAGACACAATCTGTATCAGACAGTTTGGGCAGAATATGTAAGTCAGACTTCTTAAACTGTGTCTCAGTCTCATCCAGCTTCCAGCATCTGGCCTTACTGAATAGTTACTCACCTCTGAGCATCTCCAACTGTGAAAACTCTCAGTTCCAGGAGAAATAACATATCAATAACAGGTAGGTGGGTTTAACAAAAGGGTTCTTGTGTTTTGCATGTTGGATGTCTGCAGTTATGATACATCTTGCTGAATATTTGCAATGTCTTCATTGGCGTTGGGCTCTTTATTTTAGGAGCCCTCTGGCCTTCTTGGCCTGACATCTTCAGTCTGCTAGTGGTTTACAAACAGTCCTTTTAAAACTATCACTGACACGTCTTACATTTATGAGTTTTCAGTGGGGACTTGCCATTATCCAGTTACTTTGGCCCAGGAAAAGAGTAATTCAAGATCAGTGTTTTTTCTGGAATCAAATTAATTTTTCTAGTGGATGTGGTCATTTAATGCTTGATGGGACTGTCACATATCCGCAATGTTGTGTATCCACTAGGTGTCACATTCTTGCTATGCAATGAATTCTTAACTGTTATAATCTCAGTTTCTCCCTAAAAGGTTTGCATTTTGCTTGCCATGCATAAAGGTTAGCACATAATGCCATGTTCACAAAAGAAAAATAGGATTCATAAGTTGATGGTGGATATGCCTACAAAGTAATCTACACACACATACACTGCTGGTGCAGTGGAAACTGTCTCACCATGATGGCAGAAAGTAAATTACTTTGTGCCAATCACAGTGTTGTAACAACTAGAAATTTTCCCTTAAGAGGATTAGCCAATTTAAAGATGGATCAGGTATGCCCATCCTAAATTGCAAACTGCACTAGCACTGGAGCTAAATATAAACCCCAGGCTTGTATCTGGGAGTGACTGTAGTCCAGTCTTGCAATTCTCTTCCCTGATTATAGCATTTTCATGATCTGTCTCTGTCAGCCACCATGCAGACTGCAGACACAGTAGAATGGATGAGCTGTAGTAATGCAGGAAAAAAAGAGGGGAAAAAAAAGAATAAAGAAGAATCCATGAAAATTTCAAAAGCAGAGGATTTATTTTTTATTCTGTGGTTAACCCTCTTCTCCCTGGACTAATGACTACAGTACTTAACTAAATTAACAAACAATTAAGCTACTGTGAAGTGAAATATCTTTTACATCTGGTGGAAACTTTGCTCATATTTTGGGTATAGTTCAATGGCTAGTTGAGCCCATCCACTGCTACTAAAAGAGTGAGCTCTCACTCCCAGTCCACCGTTACCATTTCCTTCTCCCTGTACCTCTCATTGCCAGATGAGTGGCTCTGCCCCACCCTTAAGCCAACTCTAGCATTCACCAGATCCTTCTCTGAGTCCATTCAATTTACCAGCTCCACAGGAAACCACCCACTTTTGGCTTGTTTTGCTGTGTTCTATTTTGGTGATTTAAATGAACGCAGAAAGAGGTTAGATAAGATCCACAGCTGGCACAAGGAAAGCACCTTTCCATAAAATAATTCTCACTGTTTCAAATGTACATAGATATATGTACGGTATGACAACCATATTTCACATAGTTACATAAGTGAGATTAATATTGGCTCTTATCTGAAGTCATATATAATAGCAATCATTCTGTTAAGGTTTACTTCTACCTAGGTTTTGAGGCATACTGGAACATTGTTTTATCATAAAAGTAGGGGGCAATTAACAGCAAAATATGCTTTTCATTCACAAAAAACAACATATTAGTTTCATGTAAAATGGATGATGGGACAGCTGAAGTTTAAGGCTAACATTGAATTACATTATTACATTATTAATGCTAATTACATGAAAATTTTAGTAACTAAATTTCAATTGATGTATTTGTCAGAGTAAGATACAGTGACATTTACCAATCTTCAGTGGTGTTTTTGGTCAGATTATACAGGATCTTTCCAGGACTGTAATAAACATTATTAAAATGTTTTTAACTTCCTGCAAGTGGAGGGGAAATTGTTTTTTGAATCACACCTGGCACAATTTTTACATCCTGACAGGAATTTTCACATAGGTCTGTTCAGGCAGTCCAAGCATTGTTTGGGTCAAAGTGGATCAAAGCTTTGATTTATAAATACTGAACAATGAAACTGATAGACTGTAATTTTTAAGCTACAGGGAAGACATATCTCTTCCATTTCATATTGTGTCTTGCTGATTAGAAACATCTAGTTTTATCTTAGGTATCTATTTCCAAATGAGATCATCAAGGAGCAAAAGGCCCTGTACTGTCAAACAAAATGGAAACAGCATAAAAGGAAGAGGATCAGCCTGCCTTAGCCTGGAAACAGGGAGAGAAATCATTCTTAAATTATTACATAGGAGGAGCACATAAAACACGCATAAGATGTTAATCATCATTTATACATGATTTGAAGAAAAATGAATTAAAAGTTGTCAAGGCAAATAGCATCCTGGTTTGTATGAAAAATAGTGTGGCCAGCAGGCCCAGGGCAATGACTGTCCCCCTGTACTCTGCACTGGTGAGGCCATAGCTGGAGTCTTGTGTTCAGTTTTGGGCCCCCCCACATTGATGTGCTGGAGCAGGTCCAGAGAAGAAGACAAAGCTGGTGCTGGGAGTAGACCATACATCTGATGAGTGAGTGGCTGAGGGAGCTGGGGTTGTTCAGCCTGGAGAAAAGGATTCTCAGGGGAGACCTCTGCAACTACCTGAGAAGAGGTTGTAGCTGGATGGGTATTGACCTCTTCTCCCCAGACACCAACAAGAAGAATTGGCCTCAAGTTGCACCAAGGGAGGTTTATATTGGATGTTGGGAACAATTTCTTCACCAAAAGGGTTGACAAGCACTGGAACAGTCTGCCCAGGGAAGTGGTTGAATCACCATAGCTGGAGGTATTTAAAAGGCGTGTGTATGTGGCACTTGATGTCCCAACCAATGAGTTAGGATCTTGGCTTTCAGAGCCGTGCCTGAATTTGTCAAAATAACAAACGAATTCACATAAAGATTTTGCAGTTTACCACTAGAGCCCAGTTAACTATGACACTATGATAGTGTCAAGGGCAAAAAAGCAGAATTTTACTACATTTAGCCAAATGGAGCCATTAGGTTACTGAGGTTACAGTGTTACTGATTAATCTGTATGGCCTTCTCTGTTATTAGCTATTCTTTCATTCCTAAGAGAACATTGTTTACTAGATTTCACCATCCACCTTCTGTGGAGTAGCCTCCTATATCCTATGACCTAATGGCCTATTCAGAAGTAACTCTTCACTGGAATTTTCAGTGCATTCTGTTGGACTGCCTCCATTCAGCGACTGACATATTACACCTTTTTTCTCTCTCATCTGGAGACTTCATCAGTTGTAAAGGCTGGAATTAGCGTCTTCTGCAAAAACAGCAACAACCACAAAGAAAGCTATCTTGTATATTTAAATTTATTTTCTTTCTTTGCATATTTAGTACTATTGAGATCTGTCATTTCACCTGGGCAGAACATACTTGGTTTATTTTAGTGCATGGCTAGAAACATTACAGCACAGTCAATTGGTGAATTACTGCGATAGCAGATTTTTACACATGCCAACAAAACATGCAAAGTCTGGATTCTTCAGCAGCCATGATGTTATGCCTGAGGCTGTGCCTCACAGAGGCAGTCCCTGACTGTACTATCTGATTTCCAGCCTTACAGTAGATTGTGTTTTTCAAATACCCATTTTAATAATATCTCTGCCTGGATTTAGGAATGGAAAGAAGATTATTCTAACTCTTAACTAGGCTGCTGTATTATGATCACAGCAGAAAGAGCTTAAACAAGGTTTGGGTGAGTCAAGTTCATGTATTTATTATTCAGTCCTTCCAGTCTCTACCTTCAAAGTAACACTCGCTGAAGATAACAACATGATAAATCCCCTTACAGTCCTATGCTAAGGGCTCTGAATTATGAATGGGAATGGCTGTAGGAGGGCTGAAGTAGTTAATGATTCCAGTTATCTTTCCCTCCTTGTGCCTGAATTCAGCCACTGGACAATCACAGCATGAGGCTTTAAGGCAAACCAAAATCAGAGAGAAGAAACACCATCAGCCATTCCAAACTGCATCAGATATGCACATGGTTTATTGTGCTTCATGAACTATTTAATGTGTTCCTACAGACAACTTCATGAAAGTGTCTGTATGAAATGCAAATGCCATATCTTTATACAGTCCATTTTACCCAACTTTTAAGTAACTTGAAGCATAACTTGAGAACTGCTATTTTATGGAGCTCTTGATTATGAAAAGATGAGCAAGTTTTTCTAGCTGATTCTTCACACTGTCATAGATTGATTTCTCTAGGGAAATGCGTTCACTTATACAGTTAGGCAAGGGTTGTAGCAAAATGATAATAGATTGCACAGGTGCCCAATACTTTTAAATCTAAAAGCTCTGAGACCTGTTTTTCTTTCATACAATATACTATGTTGAATTGTAAGATACATTTGCAAGTCTGCATATAATTTCTTTGTTTAATTACTATCCCCTAGTATGAATTTTACATCTGTTTATTTGACTGTTCTCACCATTGCCTGGAAAATGACAAAACTATTTAAATCCTTTAAACTACAGATATCCTATTGCAGCTAATTCCTCTTTCTAAGGTCCCAAACTTGTCATTATTACTGATGTCAGTGTAGTTTTACATACTACATCTACATAATCAGACACCATTTTCAGATGACCCCAAATTGATGCATACAGGTGTTTACCCACCAAAAACTCCAAAACAGAAATAAAAATCACAGGTATTGAATAAATCACTTAATTTTTTTGATCAAAATATAAATATAATCACTAAGCTTCACAAAATTATGGGCCTTGCCCCCTTAGAAACCAACAACACCAAGAAAAAATACTGAACTAATGAAAATAGCACCATTTGAAATATTCAGTGAAATACTGTAGCAGTCACCAAAATGCTACTAGCTATTAAAGAGAAATGGGATGAGTCAAAAGAGAAAGTCTTTTGCTGTGATTTCTTCTACAGGGTACTGACAAGTCAAGTACTGACAGAACCAGGCAGTGGGCATATGCTATTGTTAAAAGACTGCATGTGCTGATCTAAATCAGCATGTACTTTTGGCCTCTAGTTAGTTCCTTGAATGCAAAGTGTGGCACAGTTTTTCAGCATCTGCGTTCATGTGGGTCCCAGTGCTGTCATCAAATGTTCAGAGCATGGGGTAATAAAGACACATGATGTCTTCTGACAGGTCAGGGGAACACAAGGAAGTGAAACTGAAAAAGTGTTTAACCTGACCTGCCTGCTATAGTCATACATTCGAAAATACTAGATACAAAGTCTTTGTAAATTTAAAAACATTTTATATAAATTCTAACTAATTGGAGACTAGTATATTATCTTTATTAGTATCAAGTGGTCCACTTAAAACTTAGTACAAGTCTGTGCCAAAAAACCTTGATTTTTTCAAGGTCCTTGTATTTATGTTTTACTTCTGTAGTCTGTAATTCTATTATCTGATATGAAGCACACTTAGATATAGAAAATCTAATTTAAGAAACTTTTATTTTAATAAAATCATCTCCAATCAACAATGAGAAATACAATGCAGTAAAAACAGAAATTCTATTTCTGTTCTCACTTACTTCCTTCTGAAGGAGATGTCTAATGTTTGCCAAGATGGAATTTGCCCTGTTTTAAGCTACAGAAGGGAGTACTCCTTTGTGCTGGTACTACAGTGAAATAAACTGAGCAAAACATTAAATCAAAGGATTCTCCATTCTTAATATAAAATGTCAACTGCGAGTCAAGAAAAGATTAACAGTTACTGTTGCCCTTAAAAATCTTTTTCCTGGGGGATCCAAAGTCATGACCTAAAAACAGAATATGGAATGCCAGTCCCATTTGGGGTTTCTTTCTTTTTCAGGAAAAATAACACTGTACTTTGGTATCATGTTATATAACCAGGAGGCTGCGTTCATCCAGATACAGATGATCCCAGCCAGCTGCCCAGCCTGGGTGTGAGTGGATGTACTAAAAGCTTGATGTGAGTCACAGTGAGTCTCACTAGTATTGTATGTAGGGCCGTAGAACTCATGGGAACATAATGCTTTATATGTTACTGCACTGTTGGTGCATGGAGGCTCTACACGAAGGCTTTTCTCTTCTGTGTAGGGCCACTGGAGGTGCACACCCTGGACATATTGGGCTATGTGGCCAGAACACACTCCCTTAGAAGGCACATAAGGCAGGCAGGCCCCCTGGCTGGCACACACAGCAGCGTGGAGCAGCAGTGCAGGCAGAGACATACCTTTCTTGTCTGACAGAGACTGCTGCAGCCTCTTCCCAGGCACCTGGGACTGATGGCTGGGAGGGCACCTGCAGGGAACCAGGTGGTGAAGGTCAATGTGGAGGTGTGAGAGGATTATATCCTCTATTGCTTTATTAAATCCATGCCTGCAACATTGTCTGTAATTCTTTCTTAACTATGAGAGAACTTGAATGTTCTTCTGGACGCTCTGGAAATGCTGAGTGACTGTCAGCCCTCATTTATGTTGTCACACTGAAGCTGACAGCTTACTAACAAACGTGAGAGCAAGAAGCAGCTCTGGTCCTGTGTCCCAGCTGAACCAGCCTGTCTGAACTGAAATCCCACCTCCAGAATGAGATGGTTTCAGGTGTCCAAAAGTAGTCACCACACTGGTGTAAACACACAAGTAACACACGCAGCCAGGCACTTACAAAGGGCTGGTGGTAAGGGCTGAAAGGATGCCCTTAGTAGTATACAACCATTTGTTCATGGACATGGTTTTCCACATACCAGATAGGTAGGACCTGCTGGAAATGAGGATCTTTGTGTGTCTGGAAATATGGATATGGCAACAACTGGTAGNTATATATATATATATATAGTTGTGGTTAAGAACTGTTATCCTTTTATATACATATATATATATATTCTCCTAATTAAAATTCTGTTTTCCTAAATTTAAAGGAGAGAGATTATTTTCTTGGCCAGCATAATATCTTAGTTCTCTCTTGAACTAAGACAAGTATACAACCATTTGTTCATGGACATGGTTTTCCACATACCAGATAGGTAGGACCTGCTGGAAATGAGGATCTTTGTGTGTCTGGAAATATGGATATGGCAACAACTGGTAGAACAGGCTGTTCTGGGCCTGTTCCAGCTTAATAGGGTTGTGTACTCTGAAAGCATCGAGAATGTGTGCAGCTGCAGAGCTTTACCAATTCAGACAAGTTTGAAACTCACACTAACCTGGGTTTGAAACACTCCAACCTAAAACATTCTAGGCATTTGACTTTCTTAAAAGCAGGGAGATAGGTAAATGGCAGAATTCAGATAAGTACTGGTAATATTAGACCATGTAGTTAACAGTATCCCACACTGCATGCAATGATCCACTTGGCAACACTGATCCAGTGTGCTGTAAGACTATATATATCAGCATCATCTAGCCAGAAGAAAGACATATTGTAAATATACTGGGGTTTTCAATATCCTTTTCTTAGGCAACTGTTAATAAGCAATTCTGAGTTACTAGACATATTGGATTTTTTCCTTAATCATTAGCAAAGTAATTAAACACACAGTCCCTTTCTAACTATTTTAAAGAGGATTTTAAATTCAAAGGTGAAAGGTGTTTTGCCTTTAATGGACAAAATTTGTACCCCATTTAGTTAAGTGGTCTTTCGGGAGGTCTCAATATATTCCTGGGATTTTGTTGTAGGACCAAAGTAATATTGTATGATAAATATGAAGAAAAACAACATGGTAAGGTTGCCAAAAATGTTAGCATTTATTAAAAAATACAGAGCTCTTACAGTAAGATGTAATATAATTTGTGTAATATTATTTTAAAGATTTTTGATTGATGGAGGTTTTGCAGATTATTTTATATATTACTGTCTTCCTTGATTTTATTATCTAGATCTGTAATAGTTGTTTTGTTAATTTTTTTTATTTGTTTGTCCATGGGACGACTATATTTAATTGTTGACTTATTGGCTATGTCATCATTCATCTTTCTGAGGGATGCAGTGGGTAATAAAGCTAGTTTGCCACTTTTTTTAATTTCAGAAGCCACAGACATGTATTTGCTATTTTAAATGTACATGTTTGGTACATGACAATTCCAATACCATTTGAACATATCTGAATAAGGAGGAAAATTGTAAAGAAATGATAGACCCCTAGAAGACCAGAAGAAACAATACCTCAGCATGTAACTGAGGTATGACCTTTATTAAAGCTTCTTCCAGATACCAAAATCAAGTAAAAATTGAATCACAGTAACGTGCCCAGAACTGTACTCTGTGCAGCGTGGAGTCTGTTCTTACATAACTCACACATACGTGATTTTTTAATGTGATTTATTTGCCTTGACGCCATGAAGTTGAGCCCATGTAACTAAAGTAAAAATGTTTATCTTTTGGGGCTGCACATCAGTGCTTTGCCACCTCGAGGTGAGGAATCCCCAGATAGGTTCCTCCACACTTCTGTTACCTGAAGGAGTGTCAGCGAGAGTTCCCCCGAGCGACCTTTCAGCTGCCACTCACAGAGATTATCTGCATGATCTGGAGCCACTTGACACACCCTTGGGTATCAAAGAATCTGCAGAGGCTTGGCAGATACACCACAAGACTGAAGGCAGATCTGCACCATTCTGAAGCAACAGCAGGAACACAGGAGAGGTGCACCACACAGGAATAAAAAGGGCACTAGACAGCTTTAAGTTTAAGCAGCTTATTATTTAGCTTTTTTCTTCTCTAGTTAGTTGGGCACTTCATTCTTTTTCTTGACAGAGGAATGTTCTGCATCAGCCTCAAAAGCCAACAGTTCTCTACACAAGAAGTTACCCTGCAAGAACATGATTGTATACCTTTTTCTTACTCTCATTAACAAGCATACCCATTAATTTCTCCTTCCCACAGCCTACAGTAACATCTTCATACAAGTAACATTTGGTAATACTGTTAATAAGTGGGGTCTCCACATACTTAATTCATTTCATGTCTGTGCTTTCACAGCACAACAACATCAATTACTGTGCTCTTCATGGCATTCTAACTCTTTGATTTCTATTATTTCACCAGCAGTACAAACCATAATGAAACTTTGGGTGTGCCTACAAAGAAAATACACAGTGTTAAATAAACACTCATGTCAGTGGATTACTTAGCCACACACCAGTAGGCACATGGAATGTTCTGACAAGAGTAAACTTTAAAAGTTTGTTCTTTCTTCTCAGAACTGCTTTACATGTCTGAACACCCTACACAGCAAAATGAAGATATGCCTGTAGTAGAGGGACGTATCTTTAATTCAGTTGATGTAGTTACAAGTAATAGTGAAGATTCAGCAACATAGTCCAGACAGTACAGTATATAAATCAGAATACAAGACATACAAAATTCTAGCAACATGCTCTGAACCTTCTTGCTGTTTTTTTTAGCTTCCAGCAATCAGGGACCATAGGATTGAGATGGGATTTGTATCTGGGCACTATCCACACTGACAACCAACAGACATCTTCCATTACCCTGCCCACTCCCTTTACTGTAGTTCTGGCTCCTCAGTGTTCTACAGTACAACATTCCACTGTATTTGTCACAAGAAAAAGTACTTCCTTCTGATATTTTTTTCATCTATACTATGATTCACAGGATGCTCCTAATGTTTGTATTGTGAGACTACATGAATGCTTACTTCTTGTTTACCTTTCTACATTGTCTATTGCTTTAATGATTTTTCTTGTGCTGCTTTCCCTTATCACTCTTCTAGGCCAAGAACTCTAACCCATTTAACTTCTCCACACATGGTAGGTATTCTTCACCTCTGAAAGTCTCTGCCATCCTTTCTTTAACTTTTTCTTGTTCTAGCCTACTATGCCTTTTACAGAATGGCATGAGCAAAACTCCATACAGGAGTAAGAATACTTCAGTCCAAATTAAAATGCTTGAGTTTATTCCTGTTGTTTACTTGCCTTTCCTATCCTGTGACTAAAACAAAAAGATGAATTCATGTAAGGTGTTTGAGGAATTAACTTGCAGCTACAGTGCACATACAAAAAGGAAATTGAACATCTCTCTATCTCTAAATATTAGTATTCTCATAAGTTACATAGTGATTGGTCTTTACTTGACATAATGGAGTAATTTTTAAAACTGAATTTAAAGAAAAGCAAGAATAGCATGATGTTCCACATTACACAGGATATACTATACCTAAAACCAAAGATCTGCAATCAAAGACGAAAGTTCTGCTGAAACCAAGGTGCCAGACAAACCAAATACATTTAAAAACAAAACAAAACAAATATTCAATAACAATCCATTTGTATCACCAAAGCACAGAAAAAAACAAGATGAAACCAAGTGTCTCATGAAGAAAAGAGAAGCGTATCCAAGCAACAGCACTAAGACTCAAAGGAAATAGGTCATGTGAAGAGAAGCACTAAATTTAGCAATTAAATGTATATTCAACAGCAAAGATAAAGAAGGGTTAGTGAAATAACATAATGAAAAACAAAAGAAATTAAGGACTCCTGATCAGAACATTTTCTGAAGCTGGGAGACACTTCAGATAAAAGCTGTGTGCTTGGTTGCAATGGGGCAACTGAAAAGAAATTCCATGACAATTAACTGGCTTAAATTTGTATGAAATATAAAACAACTCAAAGCAGATTTTGGTCTAGAATCTTATTTTGATCAGTTTTATCCCAGAAGGCTGGTAAGAGTTCTAGTTGACTGTGTCTCTGCATATGCAGACTGAAGTCACAATGTTAAGTTGTCACAAAAGTGGCAAAACTTTTACTGACATCACAGGGTCATGCAGACAGCCTCTGTGATTTGGTTTAGATCCTAATTAGGTCAATGACAGAGCTCTGCTGCATCACACATGCCTTAATGAGAAGGTGTGACCACAGCTGCTGTTGGCATCCCATCTGGACCTAGTCAGTTCAGCTGAAGAACTTGTTCACCAAGGATCTCACCTGGAGGTGTGACAGCTAGCTGTCTTGAGGCTCAGATGTGGCAACACTGAACTAATAACCCTGTTCCACAACCTGTTAGAAAAAAAAATTATACTCTCTTCCTCCTTGAAAGATTTTTACTCCATTTCAGACACATTTCAGTGTCTTGTTAAATCATTGAACGCTCGTTGATGGCATTTGTTGTAATAGTGGAGTTTATGCCTCTTCAGATGCATCAACATTCACAAGAGCCATTTTTTCCACTGTTGAATTGCAGGTTTTTCCACCTTTGGACAAGGTCCGAACTCCATGAGCACTCCCTGCCCAATGCAGAGGCAAATCATGCAGCTGTGATAGACAATAGCTGAAGGACAGCTGAATTAGGACCTCAGGGGGAACACAGAAACTTAAAGCATCCAGGAAAGGAAAGGGATGAGCATCAGGGTCACTTGTCCTTTCCTCCTACTTAGCTGAAGACTTAGCAGGAGCTGTACTCTCAATATAAATTCAGCCTGTAAATTTGTGGTCTCTGGGAGTGGCCACTGGCTTTGCTGTGTGGGCACTGCTGAAAATAGTGGGCAGAGCAGAATTATCTAATCATGCTAAATCTGCCTTTATTTAACAATAACTGACAATAAAAAAAAAATCCACAGCCTGAAATCCAGACCAATATGAAAAGGCTTGGAGTGGGAACTAAGATATGTGGTTTGAAAGTGAAGGCAAAGGTTCAGTACAGTTTAGAAGGACAGTGCATGTCTGTCTGTCATCAGCACCCAGAGAGCAAAGAGAAAAAAAGCCACGGAGAGCAAGAGAAGCAGCAGTCACATGTCAGCAAGAGAAAGTTGAAAGAACAAATTGTAAGGAGACACTATGCCTTGTGTGGTTTGATTCTTCCTCTTTCTGTGGAAATAAAACACCATGTCCCTTTCTTGCAAATTAAAACAGTGCCCTGTAGATGTAATTGTTTTCTCTGTCACTGCATTCCCTAATTTAAAAAAAACCCACAAGGCTGAATCTGGTCAGCAACAGAGGCTACAAAGTGGTGATGGGGGGAAAGTTACTCATCTTAATATTGCTTTACAAAAGTGATCTTTATGTTAAAAAGGCCAAACCCCAAGGAGAAAAGTAATTTTCACTTTACTGCTATTTACTGCTATTTTCTACCAGCTAGAATCAGTACAACTAACAAACATATCTTTTTTACCTTATTGAGCCCTAATGATTTACTATCTTTTGAGCACAAAAAAAAAAAAAGGACAATTTCTCTCAAAAGAAGAAAGAACGAATAAATTGTAACAAAACATGTTGGCTGACTAAATATTGCTTTCAATGTTCTCCTCACACACACAAAGCAAAGGATTTTACTAGTAGAGGTGGTTATTCTTTACTCATGTTGTATACATAAATAGCTGGGACTCAATGTGGCTGAAAAATTATCAGTTATTTTTATGAATCCAGTTGAAAACATTTATTGTATTTCAAGTATAGAGAGATATTAAAATAGTATTTTTAACAAAACAACCCCTGCAGGTGATGACTGGAAAATCTCAGGGTCGGAGCTTACCAGATACCAAGTACAATCCTTTATTTACTCATGGCATATGCTTGGAGATTGTTGACCAGTAGAGTATTGCAACATGTGTTTTAAGGCTGAAAAAAAAGACATGGTTTTATGTAAAAAGAAGACTCCAAAACATTGCACAAGTTTCTATTTAAAATCAACAGGCTGAGGATGAGATCAGGATTACACCAGAGAAGTTGCACGGTGTTTCATGTTTAACTTAATCAGGAGCAAGATTGCAAGGAGGATTTTCTGGGTTGAACTAGTGTCAAGTGGAGTGGAATGGGCTCCAGGACATGAGACAGGACAATGGGTGTACTGGTGGACAGGATCCACTTTTTACCAAAGCCTGTGAGAGGAAAAGGGGCAAGGTTTCAAACTGAAAAGTGGTAGATTTAGATTTGATATAAGGAAGAACTTTTTAATGATGAGGGTGGTGAGACACTGCAACAGGTTTCCCAGAGAAGCTGTGGGTGCCCAGCATTAGAAGTGCACAGGTTCAGGTGGATGAAGCTTTAAGCAACCTGATCTATTGGAAGGTGTCCCTGCTCATTGCAGGGTGGTTGGACTAGATGACCTTTAAAGGTCCCTTCCAACCCAAAACATTCTATGAGTCTATGATTCTATGAGTCTATGATTCTATGACATTAGAAACAAAAGAATCAGAGGGCTGAGAGGCCCTTGGAAAGTCATATTGACAGCCTCCCTGCCTCCAGGCAGCTTCACTATACCTACTAAATTTCTCTTTATGAAGGGTATGTATATAGCCTGTTCTTAAAGACCCCAATGACAGACTCTGAGCATACCAGGCAACCTTCTTCAAGTACCTCTACCCCTGAAAAACATTTGTTCTAATGTTTGAACTAAAATATTCTGGTTGCAATTTCTGCCCCTAGTGGACATAGAAAACAAGTTATTTCCATCTCATCTGCAGCTTCTTACATAGTTGACGGTTGTTGTCATTCTTCTACTCTTAGTTTTTCCAAATTAACCAGTCTGAAATAATTCCCTGTTGCCTCTAGGCCCCGTGACATTCTGGGTGTTCAATATCCTTCTTCATGTGCAACATTCCAAACTAGCTTTACAACTGTTAAGCAAAGCAGAATTCCTTGCCAGGTCTTGCAAACTCTAATCCTTATAATACATCCGAGCAGAAGACTTATCTTTTATTGCAATAACAAGCCATGGTTGACTCATACCCAGTCTGTGACCATTCAAAGCCTGAGTTACTATTGTACAGAACTGCTACCTAACCAGTTTTCCCTATCAGCTGATTATTCCTGCCTAGGTCTGCAGCTATTTTAGTTGACTAGCTTCCCTTTTTTTTTTTTTTCATATTTCTAACTGAAGACCATTTTTTATTTTGTCCCTGTCCTCCATCATACTTCCTCCCTCCCAGCCTGATACATATGTGAATTTGATAAGCATTTTCCCTTTTACAAGCATCCATCCAGGTCACCAGATTCTGAATCTGTGCAATCCAAATTGATATATATTTCCATTTTGATAGACAACCACCCTGTAATTCTGATTTTCCAACAAGCATTGCATGCACCTAGCTGCAGATCAACATAGAACACACTCTCTTAATTTGCTTATGAAAATCACATAAAAAGTTCCCTGACAATCAAGACATTGAATATATGCCTCTTCTCTATCCATAAGGTATGTCATGCTGTTGTAAAGGCAATCAGATTTTTGGTATTCTTTTTTGTGATTTCTTGCTGCCAGTAACTCATCCCCATGATTTTTTTCAGGAATGTCCAAATATATTTTTCCAAAAATTAAAATTAATTTGCTTAATGATGTCATACCTTCTCTTTTAGTTCCTCCCTCTCCGCCACCATGGCTGTCACCTTACATCCTCCCTCTGTCATATCAAACACCCATAACTTCTCAAATACATTGATTACTTGATACTGGGATTCTGTTAGCAAGAGCTTTAAATACACTAAGACAAAGTTAAAGAGAGACTTGAAGTGAATTTGAAAATACCTGGCTTAAATACTCTGCCCTTTTCTTACTGAAAATGCATCCTGGATAGTGCATTAGTTTCCTTATTTTACTGATCTTGGGTAGTGAAATCTAGAAGGTACTGCCTTCCTGACACCTCTCAATTTTCTCACGTTGAAGTTACAGAAGTATTTCTACCATGCACAATTAGTGTACTTCTGGAGTGATGGGATTTTTTATTTTGCTCGCTAGTTGCATTTCATTTCATGCTTGTGTCTTTCTGGTTTTGTTCCTCTGTGATTCTGTTACACTTTTATTCTCAGCCCTAATAAGCAACCTAAAAGCTTACTTACTTTCTGCTTTCCTATAGGTTTGTTTCTTCAATTTGAGTGATTTAGCCAAGCTGGTTTCTTAAATATAGTTGCTGATTTTGCTTCACAGTGAAAACCTTTATTTGTGCTCTTAATATTAGCAATTCCTGTGAATTCACTTTCTTTTCTATATATCTGTTCTACAAGCCCCCAGGTGACCCCTGCCTTCCTCTTCTCCAAGTTCATTGAAGGCTGCCTTCCTGACTTTCATGGGGTTCATGTTCATTATACTCCTTGTCCTGGTCCTGCATATCACTAACTCACTCTGCTATGTCCTGGACACTCTCAGCTAATGCTTCCCCTGCCCTTTTCAGCTAGTTGAAATCAGAACTACAATAACCTTATTGCTCTGTGTGGAGTTCTCTAGAAAGCCTGGAAGGCTCATCTGACTCCAGCCTTTGTGTTCATGTAGGTATTGACATTCACAGGTGAGGGAGAGGAAACAGAAGGTTGTGGCACAGGGACTCTGCTCAAATTACACCCCCTGTCTCGTGCAGCTGCATGTCTCATCGGATGAGTTCTCAGTGAGCACACATGACCCAGGCAGACAGTCACAGCACCCTTGATGGAAGAACCCTTCCACCCACCTGAAAATATGAGACCTTGTCTCTCCCCAGCCACTCCTGTGTCTAGGAGGGAATTTTAGGTTAATCACACATGAGTCACATACTCTCGAATAGCCCAGAATGACAAGATGGAAGTTTTGCCTAGCAGCACAGCCTGTCACAGCCTCAGCTGTTGATGATACTGATATATTAAAAAATATGTATCTAGGAACCTCTCTTTGCTCCTGAAACTTCTCCTGGAGCACTTAAACTTCTCCTGGAGCACTTGAACTTCTCCTGGCCTCCTTGTAGCTGACTCAGCTGACACAGTTACTCAACTTTTACCACAACTGCTGTGGGCATGATTTCAAAACGGTGCCTACAGGACAGATAGATGCTCTGAATGCAAACCCACTCTGAGGTGGTGTGAATAGCATCTCAGACAGGACTGGTATGTTCTTTGCTCCCATCATATGACCCTGGTGAAGTAACCAGCAAAACTTTTCTTGCAACTCTCCTCAACTACATTATTTCATTCAACCAGATTCACCAGACTCTGGTTTGCCCCAGACATTCACTCCAGGACTGTCCCCTTACAGTCATGGCCACCATGCTATTGATATCCTGGTTTACAGACAGCCTGCTCCCAGAGCAGGATCAGACATGAGTCTTGCAAGGGGCACGGGAAAGCTTTCCCTCCTGCACAACAAAGACGTGAAAGGACAAGAGGCTGAGACAGAGCATTTTCCTGTGCAGGGCAGGCCTGGGGTACAAGGACCATGGCAAAACACTAGCCTTGCCTCAGAGAGGGTGCCCCATGCCAACAATATCCCTCACAGCTTCCAAGAGCTTGGGTATCTGTAGAAATAGCCTCCTAATGCTCACCAGAAGCAGAGATATGTTGGCTGGAAGATGCTGGCAAAATGAATGTGAAGGAGGACCTCCAAGTAGTTGAACACTTTCTGGTCAAGCTATACTTATTTTAAACTCTGTTCCTACACCCAGAATAGGAAGGATGCTAATGTGAAGCAGTCACACTAGGAACACAACAAGTGTGCTGCCACTGGTCTCAAACTGCCATTCCAGTGTGCAGAGGAGCTCTGTGACAGAACCCACAAAGCAATAAGACAAAATCAGAAGTTGAACAAGCTTCCCAGGGGGCTTCAGTGCCCCTGTAGACCACTGGGGTCTAAGAGGACCCAATAATATGAATCTCCAGACTCCACCTCAGCAACACCAAGAGCTCTTCCCAGAGAAACACAGACAACAGCACTCTGGGCTGAGTTCTTAATTTACTTCATTTTCTGAGAGTTGCATAAATATTCAGTCTTCCAGCCCTCTTTGGGCTTTCTCTCAGGCTTTGCCACAGCTAGTTCCAACACCTGCACCTCCAGTCCCTGAGGCAGCTGACATCTCCTGTGAAGAAGCACAACACAGAAAGTAAATCCTCCAGTGACAGCAAAGCATAGACAAGAGCTCACAGGGACATTCTATAATGGCTTCAAGGTCCTCCTGCCATCATGAACAGGTACATTTGCAGAAACCAATCAGTTTTATTCTGCTTTCTCCTTGCTACCCTGAGTCCCCACAAAACATCAAAATAAGGTGGCTCTCCTTCTCAGTCTGGGCTACCTGGGATGCAAAAGTTCAAATTTTCTGCTGGAAGTTATGCCTGCACTAAAAGATGGAGAACATACAGAGTAGACACTTAGAGGGAGAGGATCTGTGAGAGCAAAAAACATGAGGCCTGGTAGTCAACTACATGCTCACTGAAACACCACCAGGGTGCAACTGCCCCTTTGCTTGTGAGCTGAGGTGCCACTTTAGTTGCTGCTACAGAATCAGATCAGTCATAACATATGACATTACTTTCATCAAGCTGTCATTGTTTATACTTTCATATAAACAATCAGCATAAACAACCTCAGTCTGTAAATACTTGTCTAGGTCAACCCTCTCTGTGGCTGGTTGCTCAGAACGATTTTAGCAAGTTAGTTGTGATTCAGTTTGGAGAAGTAGCTTACTAAGTGGGTCATTAAAAAAATGTGGGTGGTAAACATTATTGCTCTATTTTCGTGCTTTATTAAGTCATAAGCTCCAGCTGACAAGCAGCTACTTCTGCTGGAACAAAAGTAGGATCACAAGCACAGCACATATAATACATAAATTCTGTGTATTTGAAGAATATTGACAAAGACAATAGTACAATCCCAAATGTTAAACAGCTAAGTACAGTGAAGTTACTGTGAACTGGCCTCTAACACAGATAGTCTCAAAGGTATTACATGAAATCCAGAGTAAGCAAGATGGCTTTGACACTCAAACTTCTATAATGTCATCTGAAATTTTTCTCTAGTATGGAGAATCTTTTTTCTTTTTTTTATCTTAGTCCAAGACAGGGAGGATCTGTAAGGTCAGCTGAATTGCTTTTCTTCTGACAGTAAAAAGAACTTGCTTTTTCTTCTGATGCTAGCAGGAAAAGATGCTTGCCCTGAAAAAGGAGTGTAACAATGGAAGCTGTAAGGGTAGCAAGAAAGCAAGCAGACATCTGTAGTTTGAGGGTTTTTTAAATTTTATTTTTTCACTGTGAGAGAGGAAAGTCTTTCTATTTTAATCTTATCTGTATTAGACAACTGGATCTGAAAATCAAATTCTGGCTTCTAACAGCAACTTTGGGTAATGTAGCACTTATTGAAGAGAATGATATTAAACTAAATCAATAAAGAGGGCCAGATACAAGTTCCACTAAAAATCAACATAGAGAAGTGGGATTAAACAGTAGCAGGAACCATTCCCTTAGAGTCAGAAATATTTTCAGTGTCCAGAGATTTCTCTGAAATACAAAAAGGGAAAAAACTCATCTGAACTTCTTCTCATTATGACACAGCTGTCCTTCATTCATTTAGACTGCAACATTAGCCAACTGATGCACAACTCTCTTTCTTCTATCAGCATTATCACAGTCATTTCTTCAAGCACAGAAATACAGCCGATTTATCCACATAATCAAATCAGCTCTAAAGAAACTGAGTCATTCCCTAGTAAGAGAAGGAAGGACTGCTAAGTGGGAGTGAGCGACTTGTACATTTAATACTTAAACAAGTGTAACCAATTAGTGCTTGTGTGAGCACCACTGAAATAAAACTGCAGAGGTAACTGTGTCTGAACACTTGCATGTTCCATGAGCAGGGTATAAAACTCACTTATGAGGTTTTAACTTACTATTCCATTGAAATTAAGAAGAAATGAAATCATAGCATTCAGAGCTATTGTTTCAGGTTGTTTGCAAATTCTAGAGAGCATCATTGCAAACGTTTGCCAGTGATTATGATAGTCACATTTTTGGTAAATAAAGTATTTCAGAGCAATAATAAAAAATATAATCTCCTAAGAAAAACATCAGCTTGCCAAACCATTGTGACACAGCCAAACAAACTTGAGCTGAGATTGTGTAATCTCAATAATCGCTGTTGTTGAATTGCAGAATGGTTTTAGCTAGAATTATTTCAGCTCTTACCAAATTAACATTATGCCTTTTATCAAGGGATTTCAGAAACCAAAAGAAACAGTAATCATTCTTCCATGTGTTATTCTAAAGTTCTTCAGAGCTCAGTGACAAAATGCAGAAGAAATGCAGGACTTATAACCTTGTTGCCACTCCTTCCACTCGCTGCACCTTGCTGCTCTGTTTCAATTACGGTTTGTTGATTGTTCCATATGAATGCCATTCTTAGGCAGCTGAACAAGCATATCCCAGCATTCTCCTCTCCATAGGCAGAGCTTTCACTTAAGTCTTTCAAAACACTTGAAAATGACAATTGCAATAGTTATTCTACTTGGAATCATTTTAGGGACAGACAGTGTTTAAGTTGCATCCAGAAGTCCTGATTTGCTTCTTACATGTAAAAACAAACATTACAGACCCAAAAACCTTGTGCTGGCTACCCCTGCTGCCCTCTCTGCAGGCCTTGCTAAGCAAGTTGGCCAAAGATCTCTGTCTGTGGAGGGGCTGAGAGTTTTACTCGAGTTTTACCTCTCCTGCTTTCCTTGTCCTCAGCTTGTGTGCTGGCACAGAGGCTTTGCCACCTCTCCGATGTGATTGCCAGGTGTTGTGTCCCACCTGTACATTACTCACTGGGGAGGCAGTGGGGAACACTCTCACTTGGTAGGTATGTACACAGTAGGTGCAGTGTTGGTAGGTATGTACACAGTAGGTGCAGTGTGTACATGTATGTACACAGTATCTATGTACAGTGTACAGTGTGTAACAACAGTACAGGATGTACACATGTACATACTGTGATACCTCCACAGTATGTTGTGTATACCGTGTGCAGTGTGTACTAGCTTCCCTGTGTACACAGTACAGTCTGCACACAGATGTACAAACTGTGATATGTACACAGTACGTGTATTGTGTACAGTGTACAACGTGTACACTTATGTACATACTGTGATAGGTACACAGTATAGTGTGTACACCTATGTACAGTGATACATACACAGTATGTACAGTGTGTAAACAGTACAGTATGCACACATATGTACATACTGTGATACACAGCATGTATAGTGTGTACACAGTAAATATGTACACATATGTACATACTGTGATACATACACAGTATGTATAGTGTGTACACAATAAAGCATGTACACATATGTACATACTGTGATAAATACAGAGTGTACAGTGTGTACACCTATGCCCTTCCCACGGCAGCCTTGCTCCTGGCCAGGCCGCGGAGGGTGGGACGCGGTGGGACCCCGCTCCCCCCTCTCCCAGCTCCAAGGCCCTGCTCCCAGCCGAGCCGCTGGGGGCGGCCCCTCGGGATGACGCGGGCGTTGGGCGGGCAGGAGGGAGGGAAGGAGGGAGGGAGGGAGGGAAGGAGGACGGGGCCGAGGGAGGGGCCCGTGATGGCCGGAACGGCCGCTGTCGCGCTGTCCCTCGCTGCGCTCCCG